>JAAGAY010003107.1:0-35908 GCA_011801015.1 Ardeotis arabs
GCTGAGGGTGCACTCTTTCCCACTGTCCATGTCGCCGACAAAGATGTTGAACAGGTCCGGGCCCAACACGGACCCCTGAGGGACGCCACTCGTGACGGGTCTCCACTTGGACATTGAGCCGTTGACCACCACTCTCTGAGTGCAGCCATCCAGCCAACTCCTTATCCACTGAGTGGTCCATCCATCAAACCCATGCCTCTCTAGTTTAGAGAGAAGGATGTCGTGCGGGACAGTGTCAAAAGCTTTGCACAAGTCCAGGTAGATGACATCCATTGCTCGTCCCTTGTCCACCAATGCTGTCACCCCATCACAGAAGGCCACCAAATTGGTCAGGCACAATCTGCCCTTGGTGAAGCTGTGTTGGCTATCAGCAATCAGCTTCTTGCTCTCCGTGTGCCTTAGCATGGTTTCCAAGAGAAACCCCTCCATCACCTTGCCAGGCACAGAGGTGAGGCTGACTTGCCTGTAGTTGCCCGGGTCTTCCTTGTTCCCCTTTTTAAAAATGGGGGCTATGTTCCCTCTCTTCCAGTCATCAATATGTAGACCATATGTAGACCATGTATTTAAGTTTTCAGTGTCATGTCTCTCCTCTCATGGATGTATTCCTAAAGTTATACAGAGGTAATACCATGGTTCAAAAGAGAAATATGTAAAATATTTTGTCATTGTCCTGCATGGTTGGATATGTTTCTTTCTTGCATACATAAGTACATCAATATACAGAAAAGTGCTAATTATTAAAAAAAATATATGCCTGATGATTTATTAGACATATTTTGTACAGCTGGCATTAAAAAATATTTTCAGTGTATTTTAATGATATCCAGACTTCATTCACTCTAGTTTTTGATGTGAAGCAGTGACTGATGAATCAGTGTAGTTGACACCTATGCAGACATTTAAACCTGTCTACTTATATTTACATTTAATATTTAAGCCTATTTATAAAAGAGGCTGAGCATCTTGAACATCTCTGTCTCAGTATTTGTCTGAAGTGTCTCAAAAAACCCAGATCTTGAAAAATATTACCTAGTTATAGGTGCCTGATTTCTCATCTGAAATCCCAGGAGGTTAGTGATATTTGTTTCTAGGTGTTTGCCCAGCTTGTTCTCAAACTAGAGTGCACAAGGGTCACATTCTACATATTTGTCTTGGATAGACTGGCATGTTGTTTTGCAGTTACTTTGGAAATGCACAGCAAATTCTGCTTTCGAGGGATTGGATTTTTATTGTGCTGGCCCAGAGCTGCAGTGCCTCACTGATACAGTGAGTCTAGCAGAAGAGTCTGGACACCTCAGCTGCCAGGTGTGGGCTCGCTGCAGCTGTAAGCAGCTGCATGAGACGGCTTGTGCACTGCAACACAACTGTGCAGGGAACGTCCTCATCAGCTCCAGGCTGGGACTGCTGCATGGGCAGCAGCTGAGCTGCAGGTGTTCAGGGGTAGTGGGGCATCAACTGCTCCAGAAATCCAGGACAAGTAGAACTTGCCAGAAAAAAAAAAAAGTATTTGGAAAAAAAAAATGCTTAAAACAGTTTGAATTTTCCTGTTCTGGATTAGTAGTAGGAAATCCAGCTAAAAAGAAAAAAGAATGTAAATGCTCCAAAGTAGTTTGGAAAAACAAGTAAATAAATCTTCAGTTTATGTGCTTATTGGTCAGACTAGTAAACCTCAACTGATCTGTCATTAAAATGCATTTCTAAACCATATTTAATTTTTTCCTACATTTAAAAGAATTTTTGTGACTATTTCAGTCAGCTGTTGAAATTTAGTTTGTTAGGTGCTGTTTTGTAAGTTAGCTGGTATTGTCTCTTTACACTTATTAATTGACTTAGCAGCTAAAAGGATGTAAATATTGAATTTCAGACACTGAAAATGTAATAGGATCCAAAATAAAAATATCTAAATACTCAGACTTTGCTTTCCATCCCCAGTGCACTGGGAATTTTTGTTTACTTGTAAACATCAGTTACAGATGGGATAGAAATTGCCATAAGCAGCTTACAGTCTTTCATTGATGTGTGTCTTCTGAACTGCAGTGATTACATTTTTGGAAGCAAGAAATAATTCAGGAACTGTCATTAACCAGATAGTGTAAAATAAAAGAGTAGTCTGAAGCCCCTATTCAGTTGCAAATTTTCTACTGAGTCCCAATTTATTTTGCTTCAGAAGCCTTCAAAATTCAGCACCTGAACATTTATATCAGGAAGCTTTCCATATTGTATTTATTTAGTAAAGGTGGCTATTGGGAGTTTACCTTATTCATCTGTGTGGGCTTTGTTTTCATTTTTAAAATGTATGAATTAAGTTGTCCAAAGAACAAAAGTCTTAGGAGAGAAGGAAGACAGCAAGGGGTTCACTGTTCATACAGCCTCCTCTAGCAGCAGTAAGAAAATGTGTTTTCTCAAAAATAAACATTTGTCAACATACTAGAAATAAGAATGTGAGTTACTGCGCAGCAGTGCTATTTTGTTAGCTTTTATATTAGTTTTGGTTTTGTGGTAAATTAGTGCAGTTGTGTTACTAGCAGACTAATGAAGACTTTTTTTTTTTCTCAGTTTAGCCAAGGAAAACAGACTCAAAAGTAAATTCAGTTTTAGGTGATAGATGTTTGTGTACAAAAACTGTATAAAATAACCTTGAACTCAGACTGTCAAGTTTCTAATTGACTGTGAAATACAACCCCTACCTGTTAACCCTAAGCCGCATGAATGCATATTTGACCATTTTTAATTGGATAAATTAACATAGCAATGTAAATTCAGTCTATTTTTTGAAACAAAGTATCTTTTTTTTTGCATTGCCAATTAGCATTTCCAAGGAGAGACTTACTTTTTCAGAAATAGAAATTTTTTTCATTAGCATACATTTTCATATGTCTTGTTAGCTGAGTCTTCCATATTTCTTTATCAGCTTAAGATAATGGGAAGAACCTATAAATCACGAATACCATAGGGGCCTGTTGATGGACCCAGAATACCGTCCTACAAAGTTTCAGGATAAAGATAATCGGCTGTTAATTTACCACTATGAGCCATGCTGAATCTGTTACAATTGTGCTGTACAGGGAAAGTGAGTTTTAATTCCTTTAGCATATTTTCAAATGAAATAATTATCCTACCAAAAGTGCATGTGTGTCTAGCAATCATCACTTGTTACTTGTACAAATTGAACTAAGGAAATTGCGTAAGGATAATGTAGTTTACACAAGGTGTGTTCTTTCTGAAGCAAATAATAGTGCAAAAAAATAGAAAGGTTTTGCAAAACTGGCCTGCTATACTGTTTCTGGCCATCGTGTGTTCATGATAATCTCAGCTCTGACGCTCGGTAGTGATGTCCATCCAACATCACACAGGTCAGTGGTTTCTGAGAGTCCGTGGAGCCAGAAAGTCTTAGCTACATCATTCTTTACATGCCTGTTAGTGTACCGTGGGGATAACGGCTTTCTTGTGTTGTTATTAATGCCTGCAGCAAAGACAAACTACTTCTCTCGCATTCACAGAAAGCTGAGACAAGAGGTATTTAATGCTGTTTAAGGTTTCTTTCTGCTACTACTTCACTTCTGAGGCAGGACTACACTGTTTGCAGTGTTTCAGATACCACTTTGATGCTTCTGGGTCTCATTCCTAGAAGAGATCACATTAGAAATGTCAGAGAGCTAATGATTGGAACTGATCATAAGCAGTTTCTTTTTCAAGGCTGAGCTGTTTGTCAAACAGACCTGGCTGCTCAGCATTTTCATAGTCCCCTATTCAAAGCATAACGGCAACCATTTTTTAGATATTTCTAAACAAGTAACGAGTACAAGCAGAATTGCATAAGGCAGAAAAATAAAGACATGGATCTACACCCATGTTGATTTTTTTCTAACCTGTGTATCAAAGGGCCAAAGAAATACTATTAAATTATTATCTATATGTGCTTCAATATTCTTGTAGGAAATTATAACAATCAATTTCATAAGCCTGCAAAACGTCATAGTACATTTCATACACAGTATTTTTCTCCTTGCTACTTTCCAGCCCCACCACCTGCTGTATAATCTAAAAATTAGGAGAATAAAATTATGCACTGATCTTCAGTCATCCATTCTAAGTCATGCAGAAGAAATGTCTTACAATAAAATGTCCTAAAATTATTAAAATTACCTAGTCTCTTCAGATACATAATTTCATCTGTGCAATTTTTTCTCCTTCGTTAATTTTTGGGGTAGTGCAATTGTAACAATAAAGGCTCTGGGACATAGAATGATTGTTTGTTTTCCCCAAATTGACATTTCTTTATTATTATGATTATGTAAAATTACTTACAGATCAAAATAATTAAAGTGAAAAGAGCACACTGTGATACAGAGTCTGAAGCAGAGGAACAAGGAAGAAAGTTTGATTTGAAAAAAACATGTTTATATCAGATTAAATAAGGCAGAATGCAAGAAGTGTAGGAGGAGCTTGTGAAAACAGACATATGCACTTTCTTCAGATCACTGAATGATAAACTTTCTGAAACTAAGAAACTCCCTGTGTTGAAGAATAAATATACTGAGACCCAATACAGATGCCATGCAACTGAGATATCAATATGAGGATTTTTATATACTGCACATGAAGTAGCTTTAAACATAGAAGATGCATAGAACATGCTTACCAAAGTTTCAAATAGCTATGAGATTTGACAAAGGATGAAACTGAATTAAATTGTTACTCCACATCATCATCACCTGACTGCACTGCTTCTAATGATACCTTATCTGGCTCCAGTTGACTTTTGTTAATTAGTAGTCCTACTCCAAAGGACACCTGCAGACTCAGCGTATTGAGCTTCTTACTAGTTGCTTTTGAAATGCAGAGAGATTGAGGTTTTTACAGCAAAGTGATTTCTCTGCCATGAGCTTATCTTCATAAGCAAGAAACTGCATATGTGTCCTGCTGATAATGCACTTACATGGTGGCAGTTTCTGGTGTACTTACACAGCCTTGTAAAAGCCGGTCTGAGACAGCAATGTATATGCATACATATTTTAATTGACAGGCACACGGCTTTCCATCTTACTGAAAAGCTTTTCAAATATCCTGATCTGGATATCCAGTCATCTGATGATTTGCTGGAGACCACTGTGGTCAGCACAGTCAAAGGAGCTGACTGTATGATGTACAATCAACTTTCTCTTAGTGTGTTCTGGGGAATGTGATGGAATGTATTCAGAATTTCTGCGAAGGAACAGCAAAAAAACCAATTCTACGACCGACATATCTTTTGCTCTTTTTTCCTGTTTTTTCCCAGTCCCAGTTCTGTGCAGGTTTTCCATTTCCAACTTAAGCATGGCATAATTCTTGTGTCACACAACCCTTACAAGGTCTCATGTTTGTTATTTTATGGATAACTTATCAAAGGAGCAGAGTAGAAAAGTATGCTTTTTCTGCTTCGTTTTTTCATTACTTCACACTTAACCTGGGTTCTACAGACTGTGCTGAATTAATTATTCTGCATCCTTCTCGGAAGATAGGGAGTTTGCTGAGGAGTAACTGCTGGCATTATTTGAAGACAAGAAGGGGGTACAGGTCAAGCAGAGTTTGGATTGCAGGTTCAGTTCTTTGCAATGGACTTAACTGCAAAACAAAATTATCAGTAAGGTTAAGGTAAGAATTTAAGTCACAGTATATGTAGTGACTTCAGATAAACCCTGCTATTCCCCACTCTTAACAGATGCAATGTCCTTTAAAGGAGCAGCCAGGCACTTGCAGCTATAAGGACCTGAACCAATGAGGAAGCTATGTAAACAAAAATGAGGAAAACCATGCAACAGGTGGAAAGATTTTTAGCTGTTTTGGTACAGCAGTTGTAAACCTCTGTCAGTTTCTGGACCTCTGATTTTATTTTTTTTTTTAATGTCAGGCTGCAGATGTCCATATGAATGCCACAATTATAAATGCATAGCAGCTATATTCTGATTTTCTTTGTCAATTTTCATAGATACCTCTGAAGTAATCAGGAGGACTACTGAGGATGTAAAGACTGCAAGTTGGTAATCAGTATAGTACATGTAAGAGAGCAGCAGAAGGCTACCAAATCTAAGATACATCGCTGTACATCTTTCCCCAGAAGACTAAGGTTAGGAGAGAAAGGAAAGGATGGATTGATGGCTTTTAGCTCCATAAGGATCGAAAAGACATATCCAAGTGTGACAGCACACCAAAGAGGAGCCCAGGAACCCTGAGGACAATTCAGTAGCTAGGCACACACGTCATGGTGCCTGCGAGCATTGACGTGAGAGTTGGAGCACAAATGAGTGAAATCAATCGCCTTCCAAAGTAAAAATCACCATCCTCTCCTAAAAGGCATCATATTTACTATGCTGTTGCTACATTATTTCCTACACAGCCAGAATGAAATGGCGAGCCTTGTAAAACTTGAATTTGGCCAGAACATAGTTCACTACTTCATGGAAAAAGTGTACTCTGTGCAATCTTTAAATTGCTCCCAGGAAAAAAAAAAAAAAAAAAAGGAAGGGAAGAAAAGAAGCTTTCTAACCTAACTCCTTTTCCCTTGATGTGGCCTCCTTTTTATTAACATTTCTAGAAGATTGCTGCCTTGTGTTGTCCAAAAATCATTTATTGTGTTTACTTTTCCCTGTGATTTTGTCAAAACTTATTGAAGCATGCTGTCAGTTCTCTAACACAATTTTAAGGAATGACTCACATGAATTTCAGATTTTATTCCTGTAGGATAGGATTTCAGAAGTTAAACTTTTATTCAGGGTATGCTTTGTTAAAGGAAAATTAACTCTCTGCTCTGAGAACCACAGCTAAGGAACTGAGGCTGCATTTGAGAAATATTATCTCGGAGAAGCAATTCTACTTACTAATGAGGAAATAAGTTAGAGATGGAACAAAAGCAGTATGGAGAATTTTTACTCTCTTACCCTGACTAATTCACTGTGCTGACGTGGCACATTAAATTGAAAGCTCTTTGTTCTCCATTACCTCTCTGTCAGCTAAGGCCACTGTCAGACCCAGCCATCTCACTTTGCCTCTCTGTCCTGCAGTTCTCCTGGACGTGGTTTTGCTATTCCCAAGCCCACTGCATGCTTTGAGAAACTCAGTTTCCATACTCATCTCACAAAGATACAAGTTCTGGAACTGCATGTTACTGTATCGGGTAAAATATCCTTGCTGCTACTGTATAATAAAGTGGGATTTAAAAGGAAAGTTATGTTGAAAATCTGGCAAAACTATACTGTCTACTGCATATAGGAATTTCTGTTATAGAGGCTGGATACAAATAAGCTGGGTTTAGATTTTTCTCTTTGTTGTATGTTTCATTCAGCCTGGAAATGTTTTTCTCTGGTTCCTGGCAAGAGATGCCTCTAAAATCATAGAATCATAGAATGGTTTGGGTTGGAAGGTACCTGTAAAGGCCATCCAGTCCAACCCCCCTGCAAGGAGCAGGGACATCTCCAACCAGATCAGGTTGCTCAGAGCCCCGTCCAGCCTGGCCTTGAATGTTTCCAGGGATGGGGCATCATCCACCACCTCTCTGGGCAACCTGGGCCAGTGCTTCACCACCCTCAGTGTAAAAAAATTTTTCTTATATCTGATCTGAATCTATCTCCCTCTAATTTAAAACCATTACCCCTCGTCCTGTCACAACAGGCCGTACTGAAGAGTTTCTGCTCATCTTTCCTGTAGGCCCCCTTGAGGTACTGGAAGACCGCTATCAGGTCTCCCCGGAGCCTCCTCTTCTCCAGGCTGAACAGCCCCAACTCTCTCAGCCTGTCCTCACAGGAGAGGTGCTCCAGCCCTCTGATCATCTTCGTGGCCTCTTCTGAACCCTCTCCAACTGATCCACGTCCTTGGGATTGCCCCAACCCACGTGCAGGACCTTGCATGCATGGCACTGGGGCAGGGCTGGCTGATATGAGCCAATATCGTATCAGGTAGGATGATAAGAGCTGTTTAATGTGGATAATCATGTACCAGTGCCCAAGTAAGTCTATGGCTTGTATAGCTTATTTGTACATATTTATATATACTTATATTAAGGCAGTATGTAAATTACTTCAAAGTTAGTGTGAATATTCAGATATTCTCTGAGGTCACATATACCTTTCGGCAGAATCTACTGCTGCAGCTTACCATTGTGAAAAGTTGGACTTTATATGTAAATAAGTAGTGTTTGACTCTTACCTCTTTCCAGGATTCTGCACTCTTAATTTGTTTCTGTGACAGTACCACACTTTTTAAGAGAAAATAGGTTTTACTGATACAGAAATGCAGAAATATTGATTCTTACTTGTTTTAATATATAAGAGTATTTGCAAAAGAAAAGTGACAGAGTTTTTGATTGTTGTGCTGCCTGTCCCAATCTCTTCATTAAGTTCCTCAGTTTTTCCACAAGTTGGCATTTGAATTTTTGAGAAAGATAGGTACTGGAGGAAAGATCAAGTTTGTCAAAGGATCACTACTTGACAAATTCTGATTGCAGCATTACTGGCTTATTTTCCCTGTGTAAGTCAATACAAA
The DNA here is from genome assembly GCA_011801015.1 of Ardeotis arabs. Lineage (NCBI taxonomy): Eukaryota > Metazoa > Chordata > Aves > Otidiformes > Otididae > Ardeotis > Ardeotis arabs. Next base: position 8,518 of record JAAGAY010003107.1, read on the forward strand.
TGAGTTGGTGGGTTTGCAGACTCACACAAATTGGCTCTATTAGACTCTGTAACTTCATGAGTGTTTCTCATTTCATACCAATTCTTCTGTGACTCATGACTGTAGTTTCTTAGGGATGGATTTGACAAGTGTTTTTTCTCCTTTTCCTGATTGCTCTACAATAAATAGGAGAAGGGGAAATTGTTCTTACTAGCAGGTCTGAAGAGTTATGCCTATATTTCAAATCTCTTTGTATTGTTCTTGAGAGCAAGACATTTCTCTGGCAGGGCCCAATGTTACCGGAATGGGAAATAAATTTTTGGCCTTAATCACAGTGCTGAGTTTTTTTGTTAGTGCAAGAAGTTCTTAGTTGATGCTTGTTATAACATATTCTCTGAGTTGCTGTCCAGACAGTCTCCTCAAGACTATATTTAAGATGAATTAAGGGAAAGCAGAGAATATATATGGGTTTGCGTGATACCCCCACTTAGTGTGACAGCATGGTCAATGGTCTACCACTTAAGAAAGATGTCTTATAAGCTGCTCACTTTGGTTCGGTGAGATGTAGTTTCCCAACAAGCTTAAGTGGAATTCTCAGGGAATAAAAAAACTTTAAAATTACATTACCTCTTGAAAGTAAGGAAGCATACCAATATGCTCTGCAGGCTTGTTCCTCTCTGAATTGCACACAAACTTCTCAGAGTTTAATAAGATATTCTTCAAACAAATCTTTCTGCTAGAGACTTTACAGCATAAAATATTTTATGGCATCTTTGATTACACTTGAGCCTTCAAGAATAATTGTTTTATTCTCATATTTGGGTCAATTATTCAGTGTATTTATTTATCAAATGTTCCTCACTGATGGCTGTAACAATGTGGTATTACAATTCATTTATTTTATTTGAAATTAATTTGAGGTGATTTGGGTTATAGCAGTGCAATGTTTCCTTCCTTATTTCTGTTCTGATTTACGAGACATAACCTAATTATCTACAAAACGTATATTCAAATTAGTGAACGAGTATAAAGTCCATTCTACAGGTTACACTGTGGGAAAAACTCATTATATATATAGTGAGTATAGCCACTACATAGTATTGTGAGTAAAAACACATAGCTATTGAAAAATGTCCCACAATCTTCTATTTTTAAAATGAAATGGCTTCTATATATCTTTGTCTATCACCATCTTGTTTGCCATTATTTAAAACATTATTTCTGAGAAGTTCTGTGAAAGAGAATATTAAGAAACTGATGCAGAAAGTTTGTAAAAGTGAATTTGTAGTCACCTCTATTTGCACTGCAAATTTGAATCTGAGATAGCTGCTGGCATTAATGCAAGTCAAATACTCTGGGCAATCCATGTTGCTAACCCAAACACCTACAGCTTTAGCGTTCATAGGAATGATCAGGTGAACAAGAAGGAAAAATGAGCATGTTTGAATGTGGCTGTCTAGAGCTGTCAAGAGAATTGCAATAAGAGTAATTGCAAATCCTAAAGTACTGTTTTTATGTTTGGAAGATTGCTGTTCTCTGGTGTTCTATGGTGTCTCTCTGTCCTGTCTGTCCTAATTTGTTTCTGTTGTCATTAGAATAGAAGCATCATATGCGACTTTCTTTTTTTTTCCCATTCAAATCTGAAAATTCAGTATTAGAATTTATCTTAGGTGAATTTACCATTTTGAGAATTGAATTATTATTAAGAATTATAAAACCTTGACCCTCTCTGATTTCACACTCAGAATGTGTCAATACTGTATAATGTCTTAGGCTTTGATTGAGCTAGCTTGAATCATGGACATGGAATATCCAAATTATTAGCTCTGTCAGGGTTAGTTGGACTTGCTTAGGGAAACAGAATATTAACATATAAGGTACTTACTTGGCAAGCAAAAATATTTGCAGAAATGATGAACAAAGGATACCATTTTCCAAATATTTGGTGTCCCTACCCATTACTTATCTTTGAAAACATAATACTTTCTCCTACTGGAATGTATGTTTCTAGAAGAGAATGAATAGAATATAACAAAATGCAAGACGTCTAAATATAACTATTCAAGACACATTTGTAAATTACATATTCCAAAATCCCATGAATTTCAGTTGTCTTTGGTTATCCCATATTATTAATAGTCTTTCCTCTCCTAAAAGTACACCAAGTACATCAGAGAATATAAGAATTGTTTTTAAAATAGAGGGAGGTAAATACAGATTAGACGCCAGGAATTTTTTTTTTTACTATAAGGGTGGTAGAACACTGGAACAGGTTGCCCAGAGAGGTGCTGGATGTCCCATCCCTGGAAACATTCCAGGCCAGGTTGGATGGGGCTCTGAGCAACCTGATCTGGTTGGAGATGTCCCTGCTCCTTGCAGGGGGGTTGGACTGGATGGACTTCAAAGATCCCTTCCAATCCAAACCATTGTATGATTCTATGAACAGGGAGAATCAAGAATAAACTTCCCAATTAACGTACAAAAGTGTGAAATTACTGTAACTGATTGAATGGGCTTGGTATCCTCTTCTTTATTATAAAAGCTAAAATGTGAGTTATATATGGAAAGATTCATAGGCATTCTTCCCAGGCTGTTGTTGACTTTAATTTGTTGTGTTGATCATTTGAAGCTCATCTGCCAAAGGAAAACCTACAACATATTCAATTTATGAAGTAACATTTCCTTCACAGGAATTTAATAACTAAAATAGTTCAGTTGCTTCATAATTTACTTTTTTTTTAATAGAAAACTGTGAAATAAATTTGTCCAGCTATTTTCTAAATAAGCAGACTTCTTTGTGAAAGAAGTCAGAGGAGTAGGTAAGTTCTCTCTGGCATTAGTTGCCAGCTTTAAACAACAGACAAATTCGAAACCACCTGTTCGATCTGATATTTGCAACTAATATTTTTCAACAACTCACTTATACCACATGACCTTAAATACTCTCATTCTATATAATAACTTGAGACTTAAAAAAAAAAAAAATCTATGACATTCCCAAAGAAACAAACTTTGGTGTAAACAACTACTCTCTCGATTTATGTTTACAAAGACGTGCAGCGCTTTGAAAAAGAAAAACAAACCAACCTTTCAAAGGATGTAAAGATCTATAAAAAATGAAATTGAACATGTCTCTGTGTTGAATGCTTTTCTCAGCTAAATTAACAGGGACACTGAAACAATATTGCATCTTGGGTTTTAACTCATTTCATCTGAGCTGGACAGCAAACTTTCCTTGAAAAAATGAAAGAAAGGAAGAATGAAATAAAGTCTTTCTGAAGACTTCATTAGTGCAGATTTTATTCATAGCATAGTCAATTTCTTTGTAGCACCAGAAGAGAGCCAAGTAAATGTTGTTTAGCACTGTAGAAAAATATTTTTTGTTGTTGTTGTTCACAGTTGCTGGGTTCTTTTCATCCAGCACTCTGCCTCAAAACCTTGTCTGAGGTCTGTACAGCCAGTGGTTTCCAGGCATTTCAGCTGCCTTCAGACAGTTGTCTAGCTCACTTTCTAAACAGCCTGAAAAGCGGTCTTTGTTTTTTACAGTATGAATTATTTTAGATATTCCAACTCAAAACTATGATTTTTAATTTTTTCTAACAATAGACAGTTTCTTCTACTTTAAGAATTTGAAATAAAAATGTTTTTATTCATATGACTTCAATTTTACTCACAAAAATATAGACTATGTATTATTGTTGTCATTTGATACTCATCAAGAACTGGATTTCATTGTAAGAGTAACAATTAGAAGAGTGTCTAAGAATATATGTGGTGTATTTTAAACTGGAATTAAAGACAAGTTCAAAAATCAAGGTGTGCTCATGCATGAATGTGACCTTAGTGTCCATCCTGAGGGTGGATGAATTTAAACAGTCACTTCAGGGCACATTTGCTGTGGAAATGGCATAATTAATTTTGAATGGCTTAACTGAAGTGAATTATCTCAGAGTAAGTCAGATCAGAGCAACATTTTTGCCATAAAGTCTACAGTCCTATAGTTGAGTGAGTATGAAATTTTTCTGATTGCCTTTTTTTAGGATGAATTTCCAAAGCACGTATCTACAGGGATAATTTCTCACTTACCTATCCTGAGGGTATCCACTGGATCTCCGTTTCTTTCTGCAGCGCGGGTGGAGGTGATCCTGCTAGCCAAAACTACAGGATGGTGAGTTAGTTACTCTTCCAGGTGGTTGAAATGTGAATTTGAACACCTAAATCTTGAGAATAAAAATAAACATCCATCTCCAGAGTGAGAGAGAGGTGTCATATAAAGTGCCCAATCTCATAGTCACAATATATTTTAGGAATGAACTCTTTTTCAAGGATCCCAGCACTATCAGTACCTAGCTATCTCATACATTTTAGTTACATTTTGAACAGCTTCCCTTCTGTGTTGCCCCACTAACAGAATATTTCAAAAGGCTTAGGAAGAAGAAAGCTGTGCCTAGGACAGGAACTTCTAAATCTCCCCAAACAAAACAAAATCCAGCAAACAAAAATGGCAGGTTAAACATTTTCCAGATGAGCATTTTCTTGTCAAATCTGGATTTACCTAGGTGTATCTGTGTCAGTTGGCAGGCAAAATGATGACTTTGGTGTGCAATTTTAGAGACAAGCTTTGAGTCAAAACAAGAGTTTGTCAAAGTCTTATTTTAGTTTTCTTCTGGTTGGGATCTAGGGCTTTGTCTATGAAAACTCATATATATTAAATATTAGCGATTAATCTTTTCTGAAAAAAAAACAGGCCTTCAAGAAAATCCTTTTAAACTAGATACATATAATTATACAGATTTCCAAGAAAATTTCAGTGTAGTTCACAGAAATATTTATACTCAAATGATTCACTTGACTGATCTGAATGTTCTTAAGCAGTCCATTTGTTTAAATATCCTGAGGTTGTCTTTATTTGTAAGCTGATAACAAACCCCTGAGCTGTGAGAACTCCACAGTATTTGTTAGCTTTGACTATGTCTAACAAAATGCAGCCCTGTTTTCAGAAGTTAGTGTATTCTACTGATTCTCTTTTAGATTGAACAGTAGGTAAAATGGCTTCTGTGAAACAACACTGTGATGCAGGTTGACCATGAAAGTTTGAATAGTAAATCGCTCCATATGTCTGTAACAAAATGTATGTAGTAATCTGCCTCCTGTTCTGTTGACTTACAGGAAAGCAAAAAGATGATTCTTTGCTGCAGTCAATGGGACCGAACTTCTCTTCATACATTTCTGCTGCCAGGCACATGGTCAAAATACACGGTGGGCTGTACATGATATGAAAACATGCTCATGATGTTTGATTTTTCATTCAACAGGGAGGATGGACAAAGGATATGTTCAGAAAAGAGGTAGTGCTGTGGGAGGAATAGAAGTAAGTTTGAGATTTCCTTATAAACAAGCCTGCTCTGACCCTTGGGGTGGAGCTTATTTTACCCATCTGTACTATCTATGATATAGACGTGGAAACTGACTTAGTCACCAAGCTTCTCTTTACAGTTAACAGAGAAAAACAGAGAGCTCTTAAGCAGAATCTGACTTATTTCAAATTCCTGCCTTGTGGTGAGAATTTTTATTCAATGTCAATACAAGAACCTAGGTTAGTAGATAAGTAGATTTTGAAGTCTTCTATTAGGCTGAAGGGCTTTATTATCTGATCTGATTCTACATTTGAGAAATTATTGGATTTTATCTAGTTACTTCTGTCCTAAGACTCATAATTTGTGACTGAGTGAAATATAAAATGCTTAAAGCTGTATAAATAGTATAGTTTTAATTTAATACACATAAAGTAGTATCTCAACTGGTAACATTTATTTTGTCTCTGGAATAAATTTATCTACAGATATTTACTGAAATTCAGCACAGAATAATCTGTACATTTAAGGGTTGAGTACATTTGTACCAAATATGGAGTATTTGGTTTCATATCCTCTGTATGTCAAAAAAATGAAGTAATCACTGATTATATGGCAGAAGGCGGGTACTATGTCTATAACTGTTTTGTGAGTCTAATTTGCTTTGTTTTATTGTATCCCTCCAGAAAAAAAAAAAGAAAAAGAAAAAAAAAAACCCCAAAACGAAAAAACAAACAACTTGTGATTTATCTACAAACCAAAAATCACTAATTTGACCCACCATAATGTGAAAAACAAAGGAAACTGAGAATTTATGATTCATTATTCCCTGCATTTGCACCACTGTTAAAAATAATGTGCCTAACTTTTAGATCCTTTGTCCTTGGCATTGGCATCAATCTTGTAAATCTTTTTCTACTGGAAAGATCATTTAAATAGGGATGAGTCTTTCTCCTGTCTCAAATTTTAAACTGTAAACTGTATTATTTAGCATAAGAGTTCATTTTGGAAACAGGTGATAGTTCTCTCATTTGGGGATGGGACAGGGAGCGTTGAATCTGCCTATCAGACACAGTGTTTTGCATTCATAAAGGAGTGAATTTCATAGCTGCACTGGTTTTTCCTGAGACAGAGATAATTTCTTCACAGCAGCTTCTATGGTGCTATGTTTTGAATCTGACCAAAACAGTGTTCACACAATAGGGATGTTTTAGCTATTAGAATCATAGAGTGGTTAGGGTTGGAAGGGACCTTCAAAGGCCATCCAGTCCAACCCCCCTGCAAGAAGCAGGGACGTCTCAAACCAGATCAGGTTGCTCAGAGCCCCATCCAACCTGGCCTGGAATGTTTCCAGGGATGGGGCATCCAGCACCTCTCTGGGCAACCTGGGCCAGTGTTCCACCACCCTCAGTGTAAACACTTTTTTCCTAATATCCAATCTAAATCTACCTCCCTCTATTTTGAAACCATTACCCCTTATCCTATCACAACAGGCCCTACTGAAGAGTTTCTTCCCATCTTTCCTGAGCAATGAAAGCTGGGGAAGGATGGATGAAGGGGGGACATTCAGAGTTATGGTGTCTGTCTTCCCAAGTTTGCATGCACAGTTTTTGCTTTACCTATTAAACTGCCTTTATCCCAACCCATGAATTCTGTCACTTGCATTCTTCTGACTCTCTTCCCCACCCCACTGGATAAAAGTGAATAAGTGGCTGGTGGGGCTGAGATGCTGGCCAGGGCTGAACCACAACAGTGGCTCCAAGTCTGTCTTCTACAGCAAGAGACTGTGCCAATCTCTCACAGCAGATTTTGTTCTTGACAGAATGGTATTTACATATACAAGCCTTTAACCTTGAAGAGATATCTGCAGACTCTCATAATAAAGCACATACTTACAGATTTTTTTTTTTTATCAGTATGAGGATTAGCATAAGAATGGTTAATGTTTACATGAATGGATTCTAATTTTAGTGCAGGATTTCACCCTTAGCCTTTTCCAAATCAGAGGAAACAAGAGTTTTCCTACCTCGTGATTCCAGTTATGATTTTTAAAAAAGTTTTAAAAATTATGGCAAGAGTTGCAATTGACAGCAAAATTATTACACTTAGGTTTAACCTAGTCTCCTCCCAACTACTTCACAACCGAATCCTCCTGTTAAGAATTACTTTTAGTTCTGCGCTTTTCAAGTAACAAGCAGCATTTTCTACAAATTTTCTAAAAGCTTTTATTTACTATTCTACTTGACACAGAACATACTTACTGTTTTACACATTCTCCTTTTTCATTCTACAAAATGTGTGTTGTCACACACTAATCATTATTTTCTCTGGCCTGTCAAAAAAATTTACAAAGGACCCTGTATTTCATTACATTAGTGAAGCAAAACCATCATGCTTTTGACTCAAGAATTTACCTGTGGAGAATTCAAATCAGTTCATCACCCTACATCTCTATTCCACAATTTTTTTCAGGCTTCTTTGGCAAATTCTTATGTTTTCTGGCATAAGCTCTTTGGGTACTTTTTAGCATTAAGCTTTTCTTCTCTGGTCTGTTTCAATCTGCAACATTTCCTGTGGAAAACAAACTAGAAACACTCACTACAGCCAGACTATAAGAGTAATATCTATTCTTTTATAAAACCACTGGCAACTGAATGTTAGCAGTGTGGAAATTTGGGAAAGCAAAATGTGGTGAAGAATGATACCTTATGTTAACCTAACCATCACAAAAGAAAAAAAAAAAATCAATCAGTTTTGTAGCATACATCTATTTTAATGTATTTTGATTCAATATAAAGACTACTGTCATTGACAGTTGTCATGGAAACTCAGAAAAAAAAAATTAGACAAGGTGATAAACTCGAACGGGATTTATTTGTAACAAACTGATAACAAACCCAAACTTAGCTCTACTTTTAACTGAAATTGCTTTAGGATTCCAATATCATTAACAATCCAAAGGTTCAAAATGTTGCTCAGGAATTAATACTGTACTCAGGGATTCCAACAATCCACAATGCACACTCACCTAACGAAGGGAGGGCTCTCAACCTTGAGGAGTGTCCTTAGGTGGCATCCCAACCTAAGGGGAGAGTCCCCAGCTGCAGAACTGCTGCTCTGAGGAAGACTGGCTCAAACTTGCCCTCTGGCAGGCTGCACTTATACCCCAGTTAAATCTGATCTGTCATCATATATGGTCACATCAGTTCTCATTGGTTGAAGATTCCTCTTTACAACAGCCACATGGTTCTGGAAACTTCCTAGCTGCATGATTCTAGAAGCTTCCTAGCTTAGGGTGGGTGTATCTCCCACAATAGTGCAAATATGCACTGCCAAAAGTATACACTTTGCATTTCATAGTTACCCAAGATACAAAATAAGTCAAAACAGATTACAGTATTATTGCTATTATAACAGAATAGAACTAATTTAGCAGTTGATATGAAACATACGTCATAAGAGCTGTAGGAATGTGTACAGTAAGAGAGATATTGAAGTTAGGAAAAAAGAAATAAATACAAATTTTGCAATTTATCCAGAAGTTTATATTAGAAAACAAACAAGCAAAACAAAACAGGCTTTCTAGTTCCTTCTAGGAGCTCCTTCTAGGAGGATCTGTTCCATGACCTTCCCAGGCACAGAGATGAGGCTGACAAGTCGATAGTTCCCAGGTTCCTCCTTTCTATCCTTTCTAAAAATGCGTGCAATGTTTCCCTTTTTCCGGTCACCAGGGACTTCACCTGACTGCCACGATTTGTCAAACATCGTGGGGAGTAGCTTGGCAACTACGTCAGTCAATTCCCCCAGGACTCTGGGATGCATCTTGTCAAGTCCCATAGACTTACGTATAAACAGGTTCCTCAGGTGGTCACAAATCTGGTCTTCTTTTATAGTGAGAGGGACTTTGCTCCCGCAGTCTCTTCCTTGAGGTCCATCCACTTGAAAAGTGTGGGAAGAGAGATTGCCAGGGAAGATTGAAGCAAAAAAGGTCTTTGAGTACATCGGCCTTCTCCTTGTCTGTTGTTACCAGTTTGCCAGCCATGTTCATTGGTGGTTCATCATACACTGTCTTTGACCTGCCTTTTCTGACTGATATACCTATAGAAGCTTTTATTGTTTTTTTGCAACCCTTGCCAAGTTCAGCTCCAGCTGCGCCTTGGCATTCCTGACCCCATCCTTACACACCTGGGCTGTGTTCCTATACTCTTCCCAGGATACCTGTCCCTCCTTCCACTACCTGTACATTTCCTCCTTGCCCTTTGGTTTGACCAGCAGGTCTTAACTCATCCATGCCAGTCTCTTGCCTTGCTTTCCTGATTTCTTACACCTGGGGATTGAGAGCAGTTGCACTCTATGGAAAGCATCCTTAAAGATCTGCCAGCTCTGTTCTGCTCCCTTGTCCCTGAGGGCAGTTTCCCTGGGGGTCCTATCATCTAACTCCTTGAACAGGTGGAAGTTTGCTTTCCTAAAATTCAGGGTCCTGGCTTTACTCTTTGCCTGTCTCATCTCCATCAGAACTGAGAACTCCACCAGTGCATGACCGCAGCAGCCCAGGCTGCCTCCAATACTGACATCACTGATTAGGATTAGAATTGAGAGTGTTCATTTACTTAACTGAGTTTTGGCACAGGATATAGCAGTTTTATCACTGACTCTCCATTTAAAAATTTGCTTTTATCTGGATATATGCTTCCTTCTGTTTGAGCTAAGTATATATGAAAATGTATATATAAAAATGAAAAAACTAAAGGTCATATTTGAGACTACCACTATATTGGTTAAAATATTTGGAAAAAAAGAACAATGTAGTATTTCAACCACTAAGTTACAGTCTCTTCTAGAGCCAGAATGATTGTTTAACAGAAATTCTGTTTATTTTGATGAAGTAGTAGATCACAGTATTCCTCAAAGATAAAAGATAATTAGCAGCACATATTCTATAAAGGTCACAACCTTTTTTTTTAATAGAAATTGTTGCCTATAGGTATATTATAACTACTGTGTGTATTTTACAATAATACTTTTTGTCACACATCTGGGCACCAGGGTGTTTTTTAATATTGCCAAGTACTTGGTTTCTTTTTCTTATATCTAGGATAAATATAGCTCTCTTTAAATTGTCTGCACAGTTATTATCCTGTCATTATGAATAATTCTACTCTATAATTTTAAAGACAAAACGAATGTTGATCCAAAAGGAATGTCCCTCTGCAAGTAACAGCGCCCGCTATTTTGGGACTGTAAGTTGCTTTTTGATCTACTTCATCAAAATCAAATTTGAAAAAAAAATGTTTCAAGCTACAGCAGTTCTTTTGGATAGAGTTATGGCCTGGACAAACAGCAAAGCTAAATATACAGATACAAATCAGTATTTTTATTTTATTGTGGCTTCAATGAGCGTCACAAAGTGCAAGGACTCTTCATTATACATGGCAGGAAGAATTAACTCCCTGGTTTGTACTGGCACTGCTAGAATTCCCTGGTAATTTGAGGCAATCTTGAGTGACACCAATCGGATATTAACACTGACCCCTTGAGAAATGGTTTATTTAACTGGAGCAGAAAACTAAAGATGTTAATGCATCTTAATATGGAATGGCTAATGATAGGTGAAGTAGTTAGAGTTTTGATTACACACATTTTTCTTTGTTCTATTGAAGTCTATGCATTTCAAAGGGTTTTTGAAATTTTTTTTCTTTCAGCCTTTTCTGTAATTCATGCATGAGTAATATTCTGGAAGACTTCTGCAGACTGATCATTAGCACAAAGGTTTTTTTAAGTATAGACTGTCCCACTGCTTTTCAAGAGCTTTCTCTTTTAGTTCAGCAGGTCAGGAATGAGTTATTTTTAAGCAGGCCCAACAGCACTTACAACTAAGCTGGTTCACGATGTTACCTGAGTCTGAACATGTAATGTGCCATAGAAAGTTCATAAGTATAGTTTTCTAAACTCTGAAAACCTGTGCATTAACTTGAAAGTGTCCTACTTTTGCAGAACTGTCCCAGATGGTTGCGTTTCTGAAGTACATGCCTGCTTTGCTTTGCTCTTGAGAAGTCCTCACCTGTAGGCATTTTCAGGATGTGCTCAATGACAGCAGCAGAGCAAAAGACAGGGCGATCCAAAGTCAGCGTTGTCTTTACAAGACTAGGAGTAAAAGAAACCATGTTTTATATCTCTCTAACTTAAGAGTTTAGGCTGCTGAAATAGAGTTGGGAAGAAGACTGATGCGTGGTGGCTTGAAGCATACTAGGTATGTTTTAGGGCAAGATGAGGATGGGAAGTTGTTCTGCAGCAAAATAGCTTTGGATTGAATCTTTTCAGCAGTGGGTGAAAGCTACATGTTATGACTTTGATAACCAATACCTTGCAGAGGGGTATTCTGCATGTAACCTGCAATATTGAGATATTCATACCTTTGGTGAGAAAGAATAGCTCTTTGATTGTGTACACAAGGGTCTCTCTGGTGACTTGTGGAGTGGCTCGATGCTGGCTGCTCTGCAGCTACGGGGAGGAGTCTGGCATCTGTGAAAAAGATTATGGTGTGAGGGTTACTAAGGAGATGCTGACTGTAGTACTTCCATGAAGCTAGTAGTTTTTGATTTCACCTCTTTTGAGTTGGTCTACCAATGCTAAGGTATGGATCATTTAGTATTCAACACAGGTTGTGGGGGAAAAAATAAGGATCTTTCTGATTTTCTATCTTATTTGTCCACCTGGATAAATAAAAACATCAAGAGAAAAATAAGAGGTGGGGCAGATATGGGTGCTTACCCTAGACTACTGACATTCATCATATGAGGATCATCCTCTCAGTAGCCCTTGTTGGCAACTCACGCAGCACCGGTGACAGGGAAAACTTTCCAGCAGATGCATCTGACCAGGCATGTGCACCAAGATATAAACCTGGTTTCCAGGACTCATTTCTCTGTCTCTAAGAGGAAGGCTACAACAACGTACTCTTATTAATTGGGAAATATAAATAGGCTAGCTACTGTGTTCCACATCAATGAATAGCTGTATCTCAGTGGTTGCTCATTTTTGAACTTTGGTTTGGACCATGTGAGATGCACCATGGGGACAGAGGCTGCCCCTTTCTCCACTCCAGCCTGCCTCTGCTGCACTGAGAAAGCATCTAAGCTCAGTCCTGCTTTACTTTTGAGATGGAGGGTCACTGGCTTTGGAAATGGGTCTACCCTCACCAACTGAAACACAAATTTGTTGTTCTTCAGAGAGGACAGCAGACATACCTTCTCACACTGATTGCTGCATGTGGATCGTAAACAGAAGACCTCATGTTCCGGGAGTGTTTTAGTGTATGGACACATATTAGATCTCTTTATTTACATTCTGTTAGGTCTAATCTATATAGTACCATAGATACCGATTTCTGAGAACTTATATTGATTTCAACATTTGACTTATAGCCACCTCTGCTATCAGTAGGTTGCATCTTGTGATACAGCTCGCTGACAGAGACTAACTGCTAAAATTCTTAACAATAAAATCCATCAGAAAGGAAACCCTCCACTGTTTGCAGGAAGTAAATAAAGCAATTAGGAGATGTAACTTTGTAAGATTTATTTACTATGGATTAAATTTAAATTTAAAATAAAAAAACAAACACATATTGAGCTCATTTTTAAAAATAAAATGACACCTTCCCATAGATGTTCTTCTTATGCTCTGCACTGTCAGATGAAGCTTTGTCACACATGGGAAGCTGGTGAAATCTTTGCAGCTGCGCTAGCCTGTTTGCTGCATTCCTGTGATGAATAAGAGCTGCAGTGACACCCCACCTAGCTCAACCTCAGTGGCCACCTTAAAATAAATCACCTCCTGCGTTAGGCTGTACCAACACCAACTGATGCTCTTTTCCATGCTGAGGCTGTGACTACATCTGGCAAGCACTGGGTAGTTTTACCCACACACTGAGCTGGCTTCTGCTGCGGCTGGCAGCGACCTGTGCTGCTTTGCTCATAGTCCCGCCAGGCTCCTCCGCCAGTGGTGAGCTTGATGGTGCTGGCTCCACACTGTTGAGTACCTTTCTGTCAAAGCATGAAAGAGAACATAAATTTTTTAAGAGAGTCAGCTTTAGAGAAGCAGAAGGGAAAAATAAAATCACTAAAACTGTACTTATTCATGTAACAAGAAGGATTTTTACTGCAGCTGAAAATGTTTTTGTTAGAACTATTGGAGGCAAAATAGCTATTCTGCCTACTATGGAAGCGAAATTTAGAAATAAAAGTTAAAGAAGCTTAGAATAAGTATGTGTGCAAATATTAGATCAGATAGACTAGAGAACTGGGCAATCACCAGCTGAATGAAATTTAACAAGTGCTAGTACTAGATCCATCTGGGGTGGGGTAAACCTTGTTACAAGTACAAATTTGAGGACAAGAGGCTGGAGAGAGATCTGGGGATTTAGGTGAGCGGCAAGTTGAACATGAGTAAACAGTTTGCCCTGGCAGCCAAAAGAGCCAACCATGACCTGGGATGCGTCAAGCACAGGATAGCTAGCCACTCAAGGGAGGTGATTGTCCCACTCTACACTGTGCTCGTGCGGCCCCACCTCGAGTACTGTGTGCAATTTTGGGAGCCTCAGTATAAGAAGGACATCAAATTATGAGAGTGTGTCCAGAGGAGGGTGACCGAGATGGTTAAAAGGTCTTGAGAGTAAAACTTATAAGGAGCAGCTGAGGTCATTTGGTTTGTTCAGCTTGGAGAGGAGAAGGCTGAGGGGTGACCTCATCGCTGAGGGGTGACCTCATCACAGTCTACATCTTCCTCAAGGTGGGCAGCGGAGGGGAAGGTGCTGATCTCCTCTCTCTCTGGTGACCGGCAATAGGACACAAGGAAATGGAATGAAGCTGTGTCAGGTAAAGTTCAGGTCGGACATGAAGAAAAGGTTCTTCTCTGAGAGGGTGGTCAGTCACTGGAATAGACTCCCCAGGGAAGTCATCTAGGCACCAAGACTGTTAGAGTTTGAGGAGTTTCTATACGACACTTGTAGTCATATGGTTGAGTTTTATGTAGTCCTGTGTGGAGCAGGGTGTTGGACATGATGATCCCTGTGAATGCCTTCCAACTTGAGATATTATATGATTCTATGATTAGTGAAATCGCTGTCTATGGCTTTAAGCTTTCTAAATAGTGGGACTTTTCTTGTCTGTGTGACAAAGTTGTTAGCACATTTCGAACTTCAGAGATAGCAAGGAGCTAATAGTTCTCCAGTATTCAGAAAAATTTCATTTAGAAAGATTTCCTGTTATTTCCTGTGTACAACCTCATTTCATCCTAGAGCATTGGCTTCAATGAGTCTGTGTGGTAAAAGGAATTACCTCTTGTTACAGTGCCTTTCATACAGTTATGGATATTTCTTTCCTAAAGGTAATTTTAGCTTAATTATCTCAATGAAATGGAGAGCACTATTGCATTTTTAAGAAAATTTGTTTGTAACTTCCACAGTATATTCCCTTTCTTCTCTTTAGAAGAATCTACATAAATTGTTTTTATATTGCATGAGTGGGATGTGGTTAATACTTGGACTTTTTAAAGCCTTTTTGAAATAGCTTACTGCAGACTGCCTAGAGTTTTAGGCACTTTTTCCTCTGTTTCTTCCACAAAAGGTAATTTCAGTTAAGTGGGCTGGCTTATTGGACTAGTTTCACAAGGAGAATTTGGCATGTGCTTGTGTTTGTTGGGCAATGCCGTAGTGATCCATCAGCCAGCTCTGGAATCTAGCATATCTCCACGGGGTAAAAGCATATCAAGCAACAATACTAACTCTACTTTTAGAGGTAGTGTTCTCTGCCTCTTAACAAGACTAATTGGTTTAGACTTGGCTCTGCACTTGATACAGTGATCCAGGAGCTAATTACACACTTACTTAATTAATGCTTACACTTGAATAAGAGTTATGAATAAGCATTTCTTTTATTATTTTACTTATAGAGATTCATCTGATGGAGATACCGCATGGATGTTCAGTCCTGTGCAAAAGACAGAAGAAGAATCCTCCTTTCACATAGTAGACTGATGCTAGAGCACTCCAGTACAGAAATCTTGGGTTTAAATCCCACCTTTAAGGAAGCAGGAGGCTATATTCTGGGAAGTTCTCCTTTCCCCTGTGAAGGACCCCCCACATTTTAAAGCCAGTTACATATTAGTCAGAGAAGCCACACAGTTCTCTCTTCAACTGAAATATTTTTTTCCTACTCCTTGTGAAAATGGTATGTTATATACTAAAAGGACTGCACATCGTCCGTTTGAAAGAAAGGACTTTGTTTTTCCCTTGAAGAGGGAATTTAGGTGCCCATCTATAAAGGAAAGCTCAAATATATTTATCTTTTCCTGAGATTTGTATCTAAGTCTCTGAAAGTGTCTCTGGTGCTTAAAAGCCACTTTTTCTCTCACTGTATATCCCTCACTAGTAAAGCTGCAGATTCCTTCTTCACTCGTCTACTGTGATTCTTGCAGTTACTAGTTTAAGTAATTTTGGTTTATGAGTGTCTTAAATTAAAAGGCACCTTACCTGTTCTCAACCACACATATTTCTTTTATGCTTAAGTCCTCACTTACAAATCCAGGCAAGATTTCCAAATAAATTTCCATGACTGCTTCCTCTCAGTCATGGAAAAAACTTTGTGTTCCAGAGTTTTCTTTAAGGAATTGCCCCTATGAGGCTTTTGAAATCCTTAAATATAGAGAGTTCTTTATGGATAATTGGACAAGTTGTGTTCAATTGCATTACAAAAAATAGAACTGAAGTTGGCAATAGAGAATAGTTGTAGAGGCATAACAAGAAGCATGGAAAAGTAGAATTGACTTTCACATCCAATAAAGTATGGAGATTTGGAAAGGTAAAAGTTGTCTTATCATTCAGGGAGGGAATACTGTTAGTCATTTACGCTGATTCTTAATTCTTCCTGTATCTGGGATGGCCTTTATTTCTTTTAGATGGTGTATTTGTTAAAGTCAGTTTGCTCCAAAAAGTACTATTCAAATTTCTTCAGACAGGGAAATCTTCAGAATAAATATCAGGTGATATTTCTGTGTGGAAAAACTCCTTTGCTTGTACATATGTAAATTAGAAAATGAATTTGTCTTTACTACATAAGGCAAGACAGATTGTATATTTTCTTAACTGCCTGGCCAACTAGAGATGAAAATTTTTGTTTATATCTTTCTGAAAATAGAACCTATATTACCTCCATATCTGCAAATAATGTTCAAATAGTAGGACATCTCAAAGTTATTTGTGATTTTTTTTTCTTGCTTTAAAATCAGACAAGTATTCTACCAAACAGAAGATTTGGGGGCTAAATAATGAATTGCTTGTCAAAAATAGTACAGAAGAGAGGGTGGAAAAATGAAATTCATTAATTCACATCTACAGTATGCGATATAGTTCAGTGACCACTTTTGTGGGAAAAAAAAAATGTTCATTTTGCTTGTGGACCTGGAATAAATTCTGGAAGATAAAGGACAGAGAAGAACTAAGTTCTTAAAAATAATATAATCAGATCAGAATACTGTTAGTGGAATGCACATCTTTTACATTAAAATATAATACTTAAGGCAATTGTTTGATACAAAAAAAAGACTATTATAAAGATGTATTTAACAAAGTTCTTTATGTTTTTAAATAATTCTCCTCATTCAGAAAAAGCAAATAAATCAGTTTTTATGTCTCTAAACCTTCCACCCTGTATGTACCAAAACCCAGTCTGAGGGTATTTAAATACCGTTCAGGCAAGCACAGACAGGGCTGTAGTCCGGAGCTAAGGAATTCTTCCTCCCAGGCTGTCTCCACAGCAACAAGAAAACAGCTTATGGGATCCTGCCGGCGTGCTAGAAATTGACGTCCCCCCTCTAGTACTCCTGTGGCACTCACTGTCACCATTTGAGAAACTGTGGTAAAGTGCAATTCAGAAAAGCTAGTAAAGAAAAGCTGGCAATCAGCCATTCTGTTTAAGCAATATGAAATGCTGATCACCGGACTGGGAATGTAGTTGCACCTCCTCTGTAAGGTAAGAGCTGTTACTGAGAGCTCCAGCAAATGCCTCCATAATCCTTAGGGCAAGACTGAATACTTG
Source organism: Ardeotis arabs (assembly GCA_011801015.1). NCBI lineage: Eukaryota > Metazoa > Chordata > Aves > Otidiformes > Otididae > Ardeotis > Ardeotis arabs. The sequence goes on from JAAGAY010003107.1 coordinate 25,946, forward strand.
TATCAAGAGAAAAGCTTTTATAAGAGGGTCTTATTCAATAAAAAGTTCATTTTCTTTGACTGCTTGCATATAACTACTTTTATAGTCAAGTAGCCAAATTACTTATTTGCAAGCTATTGGTCCAAGTGTTTGTTATCAGACCTTTGGGTGGATTTTTGTGCCAACCCAATGACTTGTAAAAAGTCTTAAAAGCATGAAATAGTGTATGAGATTTTTTTTCTACTCATAATGAAAGAGGCTCTTTTTAAATAATGAGGCCTGTAAGGCTACTCTGTGATGCTGGGCTGGGAAGGGGAAAGGAAATGTGTGCTCTCTTCCTCTGTTACCTTGCTTTCACAGCAAGAAAAAGCAGGCTTATGGGTTAGGGGGAAGCCGTGGAAGGACTGATAGTCCAGTCTTCATTCTTTATTTATTTCCAGTGCGTAGTCAACATAGTCAAAATATTTTTCTGATGTCCCTTATGGCTTTCTCTTAGGGAAAAAAGCTTTATTTTGACATGTGCCTGGAAACCCACAAAGCAAAGATCGTTACTAAGATGATGAAAATGTGTATGTAAAGGTAGGTAAAGAAGTAATTTGGGTTTTTTTCCAAATGTTTTTTTTCTTGCACTAAAGCTAAAAAGGAAACATTCTCTGAGTACTCTTCAGGAGGGATATAAGATGCTTCAGGTGTTTAGAATTTTTTTTTCCTCTTGATAGACAGAAAAATAAACACAATCTCCTTGCTTTCAGGGACCTCTTTCCCAGGGGGGAGCCCTATCAGCTGCCAGCAAGAGATGTGGGAATCATCAGGACAAAAGAAAAACAACCTGAAACCAACTGCTACAACATTAGAGGGAGCTTCCCAGCAAAACAAACAAGTTTCTGGAGAACACCAGGTGGATGAAAAAGATGAGCTATTGTTAGCACTTTGTTGCCATGAGGGAGTGTGACAGAAAGCTGCAATGTAAATAGCAAATTCAGCACGAGAGGGTGATGGAGCAGCTACCTGATGTGCAAAACCTGCGTTTGCAGCCCCTCCTCTTTCCTGCAGATGTCGCAGGCAAGGTAAGCTCAGCTCCTCACTGAACATAAACCACAGGGACTCCTTCAGGTACGAAAACCAGAGGAAGAGCATATATAGAACCACATGCCTTGCATTTGACAAAAGGATGGAGGGAGCTCTTGTAGGATTCGTATTTGGTCAAGACACACCATAATTTTAATACGCTAGTTTTGCAAATGATATCCCCTCCTCCCAATCTGTTGCTGCCCTTTGTTGCTCAGCTGGTTTAAAGCTTTGTCTGCACTTCCTATCCTGTTTTGTTTTATGCTTTTGTTTAGTTTTATTTTTCATGATGGAATAGGAAGGGATTCAAATGAGAAGTACTTTTTTGCTTTTATTTCCGTGTGATTGTTTATTCTCTGTGTGAATGTAAAATGTTGGCTGTACTGTTGCATTTTATGACTGAGAAATCCCAAGGAAGCATTAATTAAAATAAAATTCTACTTTTCACAAGTTCTCACATACATTTGACTACTTCAGTCCTATTAAACAAAAAAAAAAAAAAAGAAAGAAAGAAAAAGAGAGAGAGGAAAAAACCACCCAAAAAAAAAGAACCCCCAAATGCAATCTGTCAAGTCAGAGATACATTGCTGAAGTGACATTATCCATTATGACAGCTCCTCCCTGGCCAACATTTTACATTGTTATGATGATTTGTTCTGCAAAACAAGCATATAGGCACATACGGCATCCCATTATTTCTTTTGCTTTCTTGGAGTCAGATCCTGTTATCACAGGTGCATTTTCTGGCTGCCTCCTCCTTCTGTGTAAATGAACACTGGCATCAGCCCACCCCTGGGAAACGCTCACTGACTCTTCCTTGCAAATGTCATGCGGTGCAAAGGACTCCCCTGCAACACATGGCAATTCTACCCTTGTGCATCCAGTCACTCGTGTCAGCAGCCTCCGGTTGCCTCTCATTGCCCAAATGCACATTTTACAAACACCCTGCAATTAATTGCAGCTTAGTGTGCAATTAAACCTCCTCCTGCCAGGTGCTCTCACATCAGGACCGTACTTCACAAGCCAGGGCACAGGCGGATCAGACAGGTTTTGAGAACTTTCTGGCTTCTCACGTCCTGCTCTCAGTTGATCATGGCAGTCAACAGATATCCACTCTCATTGGCATCTTCCTCATCAGCACCATTAAAGGAGACATCATGGGCACATGTGTAGCATGATAGGCCTTGCATAATTCATGAAACTTTTTTTGTATATAGCCTGCTCTTCATATGCTATAAATCCTCACTACCGAGTGCAGTTTGCTCCATAATCATAGAATCATAGAATGGTTTGGGTTGGAAAGGATCATTAAGATCATTTAGCGCCAACTCCCCTGCCCTGATCAAGGACACCTTCTGCTAGACTATGTCACACAAAACTCCATCTAGCCTGGTCTTGAACACTTCCAGGGATGGATCCACAATTTCTCTGGGCAACCTGTGCCAATGTCTCACCATCTTCACAGTAAAGAATTTATTCCTTACATCTAACCTAAATCTACCTTCTTCCAATTTAAAGCCATTACCCTTTGTCCTGTTCCTACATACCCTTTTCAAAAGTCCCTCCCCATCTTTCCTGTAGACCTTTAGGTACTGGAAGGGCACTATAAAGTCTCTCCAGAGTCTTCTCTTCTCCAGGTTGAACAACCCCAACTCACAACCTGTCTTCATAGGATAGGATAGAACTGTCTGACAAACTCCTCTGCAGGAAGACTGTTGGCTGATTAACAAATGCTGCAAAGTGTAGAAGACAGAATTAGTCAGATTTCTAATACCAGCACCCTGTTCTGACAGAACCTCTTTCATGGATGTGACTGAAATGAAGGAGTGGGGCAACGTTTATTTTGAGGAGGTGGCTTGTACAGTCACTCCTGGTGACCACTTCACTGCATGGTAGTAGTCTCACCATTCTTTGCTTCTCAATCTTCATCAGAGCCAGAGATCCATAAACATCTCCACTGTTGTTTTAGACCACGCTTGCAATTCTATTGCTTTCCGTCTGCATCCAGCAGACACAGATTTCTTAATAAAACACACAATAGGTAGATCAGACCAACATGATCTTATCAATTTATTCCTGATACTGTCTCAGACTTTGCCTATTTGCTTTTCACCAACAGAATTATAAAAGCTAGAACATCTGCCAAACATGGAAGCAATCCCTTGTCAGAGATGCTACAGATGATTTTCCAAGCAGAAGTGCATTTCTGCTTTGGATTACAGGAGAAAATTTGTGCACCACAATTTGAAAAATATTTAAGATGACTACTTTGCTCAGAAGCTCAGTGTAGTATATTGCTGTAGAGCCTGTAACTCAGGCCCAGACAGTTTCTTGGTTCCTCTTTTGCTAAGGATGACCTCTAATAAAACTGCATGCTGTATAGACATGCACATACTCATATAAAGTCCGAAGTCCCGTGCTATGTTCTACAGGAATAAGGATTTTGAGGTGTCAATCTGTGCTTCTGAACTGTTCTTTGAGGCTGGAGTATAGTCCACACAGCATAGACAGGATTCTGTAGCTCAAATGCGTTAGATGTTTAAAATGGCTGATAATTTATCCTTTAAAATGACTGACTGCTAGAAGCAAGTCCTAAAAGTCACTACAAACAATTCTTCCTTCAGAAATGTATGCTAGTCTTAGGAGGTGATGATCAAGTCTGGAAATAATAAAAACAAAATGCAGATACTGCCTAATATCTTCAACACCATTCAAAAACTGAAAGATGAAGTCTCAAAATTTTGCCAGCAGTTGGCTGGATGCTTGTATCTGTTTTCTGAGAAGGAAGAGAGGCTCTTGATGGTTTTGGCATAATTACAGTATAACCTAGTAGACTCACATTGTTGAGTTTGCCAGTTTCAAAACAACCCATATCTTAAAGATTATATGCAGTACCACATCTTTGTGAATTATCTTCTTATCAGAAAAATGGCTTTTGAATCAGAAAATCTTTGAAGATCTAGGGGTAAGTCCCACCCATCCATGACTTTAAGAGGAGGTAGTGAATATCGGAAAATAAATATTTTTTAAAGGTTATTAAATGCATGTAAACATATCCAGCTCAGAAGGATCTGAGAAACTTTCTTTCTCTGCTGGAATCTGAATATAATATTGTCCTCTGAGGCAGATGGAACAAGGAGTGCTTCTCTCTGTAGTTTGGGGAGAACTGACAGTAAATGAAAGTCAAGCACCAAAGCATCAAGAAAAGCGAAGTTATTATTTGTGCTGCTAGCAAGGGTGCAGACCAGAGAGTAAAGCAAGAGGAAGAGAGCCCTATATAAAGAAAAGTGTAGCTGAAAAAGTACAGCTGAGTATTTTTGGACTCCACAGAACGTAAGAAGTGAGACTGGTGAATGACCCCTCATGTTTGTAGTGGACCTGGGGCATATCTACCACTTCAAACGCATGCTGCCTAAAATGGTTTTCCAAAACATGAGCTTTCCTTTGTACATCTATGATGAGTACAGATTTTCATGATTTCTCAGGCAAGACACTGGCTCTTTTCTCATATAATTAGTGTCTTCTCATATCAGTTAAGCAAGCAGATGGTCACACAGTTTGTACACACAGATTTCCAAATGTTCCTAGTGTTTGGCTCTTGTTGATGGTCACAATCAACACCAAATAGGAACCTCTCCAAATTGTGATAAAGCAAAATGACCGTTAAGTTGGATCAAAGGCAGTTATTCATTTAGGTTTAGTAGAGTGTTCATTATAGTCATAATAGCAATACACATTATATTACATAAAGATGAGCGCTGTGTTAATAGCCTAATTCTGCCACAGTTCATTCAAAGAAGCAGGAAAAAACTTCCAAGTGAGATATCTCACAATAAGACTGCTCAGCTTGGCGCATGTCATTTGCTGGAGTAACAGGGCAGCGGCAACTACCCTGTCGTGACTGCACTTCATAAAGCGTGACCAAACTCAGGGGTATAAGAAATCACCTGGGTCCCAGTCAAGCTTGTCAGATGAACCAATAGTTGTGTTTTAGAAAAATTCTCTTCTAGGTAATTCAGTCATATTGCTTTTTGAAGGCTGAGGTACACATATTTCTGTTTTCAGAATAGATATTTCTATTGCGTTCTCTTTTTAAGGATATTCCATATAAAAAGGCATTTGATTAGCATGTCAGTAGTTTGTTGGTGAATATACATATATATTGAAGTATCTAAATCTTCTTGAATTTGTAAATCTTGTAACATACCAGTAAAAAAAAAATCCTTTATGCGGGTTTTTCACTATAACTTCCAACAATTCTCCCTTGGAGTCAATAAAAGTCCAAAGGATTTAAGAACTTAAGAAATCCATAAGACATCTCTCTCATGGTGAGATCAGTTGTTTATATAGCCTAGCACACTGTTTACAGAAGTAGCAATATGAGATGCTATTTAGTGAGATTACATGAGTACTGTTTATTTATTGGTTTTAATGATTAATATAATGCATTAGTAAGTGTAATAGAGTTTCATATATGATAAAGGAGCAAGAAAATTATTTAAAGCAAGAAGACAGAATTACTTTTGCTTTTTCACTACCTATTTGTTAACTCAATAAATCTATAAAATCAGGATTTAGACAAGTCTTCCCCATGTGTATCAAAATGTATGCATCTTTTTGAATGCTGGAAGCGCAAAGAAGGCTGAAAATAGGCAGCAAAACTGTGAGAGAGAAAGTACAACTGCATTCACTGAGTGTCCTCTGCAGCCAGCAGGAAATTCTATTTCCCTCCAGGAACGTGCTGTAAACCTGAAGCATTATTATGAACTCCACACACAATCAGGGTCATGGTGATCCTGAAAAAAAATAATAAAAGAAAGTCAGCAGGAACAGCGGTGAGTCTTTCTGTCTTCATTCCCAACAGGATTCCTATCTCTTTCCCTTGTTGTTACAGCACAGCCAAGGCATTACTTATTCTGAACCGTACACTCTTCTGCAGCCAGAGCCTGCTTTGAACACATGCTCTGGGTACACACAGGTATGCTTGAGTGCCACTCTGTTAACTCTCACTGCTGAGCCCCTTTCCCTCTCTGAATCCCAAATTAAAGGATAGATAATGCTGTTGTCCTTCTCAATGATGGTCGACCTAATCTTCATATCACCTCTGCCTCCCCTCGCCCAATGTAACAAAAAAATTCCCACATTCAAAAAGTGCAAGGACTTTACTAATGGTCTGATAGGAGCTTTGAAGAGTTGTTTGCTTTGCTTTGCTTTTGCTTTAGAGAAAGGGTAAAGAGGAGCACCAAATGGAGTATTTTGCCCAACAGTTAAGAACTGTGAAGAATAGGATTGTTATCCTGTTAACTTAAAGACAGTGGGGAAATCAGAGCACAAGGGCTGTATAAAAGTGGTGGTAAAAATAGGATGATTATGTAGTTGTGATAGTATCACAACTGAAGACCGTAAAGAGAAACAGCAGCTGCTTTAATTTGCTCACTTGTCCAAAGCTATTTCCCTCTATCCAAAGACCTAATTCTGACAGGTAGCAATGAAGAACAGTTTCATTAATATATGACTCTGTGCTAGAAATACTTCGTCTCACTGAGTCATAGCAAGCAAAGTCTTGCTTATTACATTGTCATCTGCCGTGAGAAAAGACCAACACACAGGACAGCTGGTATCTAGCGTAATAGCCAGAGAGTGGATGGAGATGCTCTAAAGTGCTGTTTAGAGCAGAATATTCAACATCACCTTTTGTAGGAGCTCATGTCTCATCACTGCATCCCTAGGGAGAGCCGAACAAGACTAGCTTCCAAAGTTAGACAGTGTGAGTCTTTACTGTAGCTACACCATACTAGGAACACACTTGAGATCAAATTAATTCAAACTGCAAATCCTCTTCTCGCCTCTGCTAGTCAGTGACTGAGAAGAAGTTATCTCATGGTGTTTGTGTGAAGCAAATTTTTAACCTTTTCTCTGTTTTTAACCACAAGGCCTTTTACTTACATTTATGACCAGTGGCAGGAAAGGGAAATAAAGCTCTTCCCACTCCTCCTTATTGTGTGGTGGGTGACCATCACCCATTTTCTGCACTTCAGACAGTGGAAGAATGAATAGACCTGGATATGTGTCTGTAAAGATGGCACTGAGCTCTGAATAAACCAGGCAGTGCAGCCCTAGAGCATGTGGGGTTTTTTTTCCTTTTCTGCCTTTAGATGATAGTTCTGAAAGTTAACCTTAGAGTCTGAAATAGCGTTTATTTCCTCCTAGTTTTTTATGATCAGCTGTATTGGGTTTGCATGGAAAAGTTTTGGTAGCAAACGGGTTTGCAGGGATGGCTTCTGTGAGAAGACAACAGAAGCTTTCCTCATGTCCGACAGAGACAATGCCAGCCCGCTCCAAGACGGACCCACCGCTGGCCAACGCTGAGCCTATCAGTGACAGTGGTACATAAGAAGGGGAAAACCAACCAAACAAACAAAAACAAAACAAAAAAAAGAGAGGCACTACTCTGCAGATGCCAAGGTCAGTGAAGCAGGAGGGGGAGCAGTAATGCTGCTGCGGGCAGATTCCCCTGCAGCCCATGGTACAGCCCCTGGTGAGGCCGGCTGTGCCCCTGCAGCCCAGGGAGGCCCACGCAGGAGCAGAGATTCACCTGCATTGCAGGGAGGACCCCACACCAGGGCAGGCGGTTGCCTGAAGGAGGCTGTGGCCCACAGTGGGCCCGCACTGGGGCAGCCGTTCTGGAGGGACTGCACCCCGTGGAAGAGATGACCCACGCTGGAGCAGTTTCACAAAGGACTGTACCCATGGGAGGGACCCCAGGCTGGAGCAGGGGAGGAATGTGAGGAGTTCTTCCCCCAAGGAGGAAGGAGCGGCGTAAAGTGATGTGTGATGAACTGACCATAACCCCCATTCCCTCTTCACCCCTGTGCCACTCGGGGTGGGGGAAGGAGATGGAGAGAATCCAAAATGAAGGTAAGCCTGGGAAGAGGGGAGGCATGGGGCTAAGATGTTTTAAAATTTGATTTTATTTCGCATTATCCTACTCTGATTTGATTGGTAATGAATTAATTTCGCCAAGTCAAGTCTGTTTTGCCCATGATGGTAATCTGAGTGATCTCCCTGTCCTTACCTCAACCTATGAGCATTTCATTACATTTTCTCTCGCCTATTTGATTAAGGAGACCAGCCATAGAATGGCTTTGATGGGCATTTTTTGGCCAGACAAAGTTAACCCACCACATCAGCTCACAATACTCTTCAAGTCACACTCACTGAGTCCATTTGGAAACTTTGATAATGTCTCTGGAAATCCACATAAGGCAGATGGACTGATGAAACAAACAAACAAAATTATAAATCAAAAACACCAAGAGAGTAATTGTACAATTGTACAATGTGAGTGGTGGATAATGGTTAGCTCTTTAGCTGCTTTCCCATTAAACATTCCCCAAAATAACCTTTTCAGGTTTTTTTTGATTGCAATTGACTTTGCATCATCTGGTTAGCATATAAAACTTCTGATCAGTCTTCATACAGATGCCAATTCTTATAAATAATGGTCAAAGTTACAGTTTTAAGAAGTCAGAAATGGCAAGCAGAGTAGTACCTATCACTTGAGAACAAAACCACAATGCTTTTTAATCTTTGGTTTTATAATTTTCTTTGGAAAGCAATTATTAAGAAGAATTTTTATATTATGTCAGACAAGCATGTTATTACTGTAAGTTAAAGCAAAGATCTTATTGTGACAAAGTGTGTGCTGCTAAGTTCTCAAAAGTGTCTGCTGTTGTATTTTACCAGAACCCATGTTTTCAAAAAAACCATTGAATTTCATGCTTCAGAACTTAAGGCAAGGTGCAATTGTTTGCCACAAAGAAAATGAAATGGGGAATCTGTTGTACATTTCCAAATTCCAGAATCTCTCCCTTTTCCTAAGTCATTTAGAAATGCCTTTTGTTGAGTGTGATGTATATACGGTTGTGTGTGCTGCTGTCTGATAACTCTTCCCAAGCTCCCACAACACTTTGGATCCCTCCCTTGAGTCCAAGCCCCAGCGCAAGCCAGAGCCTATTTCATGCCTGAGATTCCCTGACAGGGGAACTGGTTGCCTGACTTGAGCCACAGAGTGAGCCAAGATATGTAAATAATTAGAGAATTTCAGCTTGAGAGTGAACATGAAGTCAGTATAATCAGTTCATAAATTCGTAACAGTATCTAAACAACTCCAATTTGAGAACTCTAATATAAATGTATTCCCGAGGATACCACACCATTTTATGAGCTCTACAGCTTTTTCTCAATGAAGTCAAGGGAAAAATGGAGACAGAATTTTGGTTTTATGATAATCTGTCATAGTTTAGCTGCACAGTTTCTCGCTCACTCCCGCACCCTCCGAGGGAATAAGGGAGAGATAATACAACAAAAAAGGCTCGAGGTTGGAGATAAGGACAGGGAGAGATCTTTAAAGTTACGGTTACAGGCAAAACAGACTCGACTTGGGGAAAACTATTTGTTTATTATTATTAATAAAACCAAAGCAGGATAATGAGAAAGAGAACAAAAAACCTTACTTCCACCTCTCCCTCTTCCCAAGTCTAACTTAATTTCAATTATCTCTAGAATCATAGAATCATAGAATGGTTAGGGTTGGAAGGGACCTTCAAAGGTCATCTAGTCCAACCCCCCTGCAAGGAGCAGGGACATCCCCCACTAGATCAGGTCGCTCAGAGCCCCATCCAGCCTGGCCTTGAATGTTTCCAGGGATGGGGCATCCACCACCTCTCTGGGCAACCTGTTCCAGTGATCTACAACTCTCATGGTGAAAAATTTCTTCCTAATGTCCAATCTAAATCTACCCCCCTCTATTTTAAAACCATTGCCCCTCGTCCTATCACAGCAGGCCCTACTGAACAGTCTCTCCCCATCTTTCTTGTAGGCCCCCTTGAGGTACTGGAAGACCGCTATCAGGTC
>JAAGAY010003108.1:0-11254 GCA_011801015.1 Ardeotis arabs
AAAAAAAAAAAAAAAAAAAAAAAAGTTAATGTGCATTAATGACTGTGAAAGTGCCTGGCTTCCCACCGAAATGGCCTGCGTGGCACAGTAGCCACCAATCTTGGTGCAAAAGGCGAGGTGGCTTGATGGGGTGCCACCACGCTGGCCTGGAGAGGAGTGGGACCTGTAGGTGAGGGACAGATCTGGGGAGGGTGGCCTTTGTGGGCTGGTGTCCCCTTCAGAAACAGAGACACTCCTGCTCTCTCCCAAATGGAAATACAGTCCTCACTGATGTCAGAAGCTTTTGCTTGGAAGACTCTGTTCCCCAGTGAGATAAATATTTATTGCAAATCCACAGCGTGCAGCGGAGCAGACTCTGGAGCCAGGATCTCGCAGGAGACTGTTTATGTGCAGGCTGTTCTTGGCGCTAATTCTAAATTTCCTGAGGCTGAGTGTGAGGAGCTGGTCCTGCGCGTTGGTTACTGAACGACTTGCTAGTCCGGCGGGCACAGGCTCTGCGCAGCCAAGGAAGGAGTGACCGGAATGCGAGCTGGGTCCCCTCCGCTCCCGGCTGTGACGGTGCAGGGATGTGGTCAGGGAGGGCTGGAAAACTACTGCCAGCTGCTCACCCTGTGCACGGAGAGGAGGAAGCCTGGCTGGGACTCCAGAGCTCTCCAAGAGAGGAAAATGCTCCCGGGAGTGACAGGTTTCCCAAAGTACAGCTGCCTTATCCCCAATAGCGCACGCTGTGTCTGCTGCTTTCTGGGCCCAAGCCAAGGCAACCTTTGCACAAGTTGGGAATGTCTCTGTTAAAAAAAAAAAACAAAACAAAAAACCCCAGGCACTGAAAACCCAACCTCTGTTGCCGTAGCTAACTAGGAAAATCCCTGCTGTTGAAATGTTTGTTTGTATAAATGCTTACATGGGTATATCCTGATAGCGGAGTGGAACGACTACGCTGTCTTGAGTGCTTTTGTGCTGATAACTTCCTCTGCTACAATCTTTTGCTGGTAGCTTTGCCAACAGAGCAAAACTTTAAATAGCATAACTGTGCTGGCAGAGCTCGACTGCCTGGCCTAAGCCTAAACGTTTGGGCTACAATTTCTGATTGTATTAAAATGGTTTGTGGGAGGGGAGAGGCATTTGCAGGGCGCAGCATCGGGAATCTTGACTGTACAAACAAGCTGAGATCAGCTGCGTGGTGAGGCGGCGAGGAAAGGCACCCTTTGAAGCTGGGTGTCTGCCTGGCTTAATTTGGCTAATGCTCTGGCACAAAGATCCCAAAAATGCACATCACGTGTTTCTTGCCAAGTGGAAATTCTGCTTGTGTGCGTGTCCGGGGAGATATTGGGGGTGTAGCTGTATTCTAGGAGAGGGCAGTGAGGGCAGGCCTCTCCCTGGTGTGAGGGGGAAATATGATATATGAAATATCTCAAGCCTGAAGTATCAGCATGAGAAGTCATCCTTGATGGAAAAGCTGGTTTGCTAGGGCTTTTGTATCCTTTTTTTATTTGTTCCACAGACCAGGATGCAATAGGAGCCTCCTGGTATAGAGTAGATAGAGTAGGGCAACTCAGAGTGAGCCGTGAGCTGTAAAAACTTAATTCCTTTTTTAAACTTGAATGGATTTTTCCATTTTCAGTTCTGAACTGAGCCCTGGGCAGTGAAGTGTATGAAATACCTATGATCAGGTTTGTAAATACCATAAAAAATATAATCTCTTTATGAACTAGGTGTGTTGTCACTGCCGTGACAGGGAGAAGCCTTCAGGGGCGCGAAATGTCTCTGCCACAGTTGTTTTCCTCGAGTCACATGAGAGCTCCTTTTCCCTCCTGCATTTTTCCTCTGAACCTTATCTTTATTTGCTTCAGGGCAAGTGATTGACGGGGAAACCATCTGCAACTGCCTGCTGAGCTTTATCTCTTCTAGCTGGAAGGGGGGATGCACTTACCTCCTCCCCCCTCGCTCGGGCTCTGTAGCTCTGTAGCTGGGCACTGAGTATTCAGAGCAGCTTTTTTGCCACTTGGAGTAAACGGATCCAAGCATGTGCCTGTCTGGCAAAGGACTCAATCTTTATGGCTTTGCTCTTGGTTGATAATCGGGCAGGAGTGGTTAAACAAGAATTCATTCCTTTGTAATCTCTCTGTCCTCCTCCTGCTTGCTTCTACAGCATGGCCTGAAAGGCACACGCGTACAGTGAGGTCTGAAGAGAGTGGGCTGTGTGTGAGCAAACGCACGTGAGTTAAAAGGTTACTGAGGTTTGACTTTGTAAGTGCAGGGAAGCCTATTTTCAGCAAGCAGAGACTGGGAAGGTTCATCCCTGCTGCAGAGGAGGCACGTGTGACAGCGGGTCGCTCTCCAGAGCCCGGGATTATGGTGTAATTGTCACGGGGATTATGGCTCCGCTGCTGCATGAGCCCCCAGGAGAGCTGCTTGTGGCAACACAGCTTAAAGAATCACACGGGGAGCGGGGACACGTCGGGGAGTGACCCAGGCTGAGGCCGTGTTGGTGCTGGACGTGTGTTTCTGCGCCTGCCTCGCGTAGCACGTGGGCTGCTGAGGGCGAGCACGCAGGACTGGGTATGTGGCTGCAGGGAGATGGATACCTGGTTGGACAGGGGCTGGGGATGCTTCTCTTAAGTCACCTTGAATGAGTGTTGCTCTTACCGGATGAACAGTTCCTCAGCCTGCATGTTGCTCTTGCTCTGCCTTACTAAGCAAGACCCCAAACCTTGTGTGTATTACTGAGCACAGTTCAAAAAAATAAGTATATATTTTTTGGCAAGAGGCACAGAGATAGCATGCAAGAACTGGTCTGGGGTACTGGAGATGCAGTGCTGTCCCCTGCTGCCAGCCAGGAGCTGCCTGCAAGCCCTGGTCTGTACTTCTGTCTCTGATTTCCCCCTTAGTCCTCAGAGGTGTTGCAGATTTGCCTTTACGGCTCGCTGTGATGGGACTGCACCTCTGCAGTGGCTGTGGAGAGGACATGGGCAAGGCTGGCGTTGTCCAGAGCCGCTGTGCCTGTGGCCTTGCTCTGGGACTGCTTGAAAAGCCTTGAGCAAAGGCACAGCAGTATTTAACCATGTCTGGGAGCCTCGGGGTGAGCCTGTCGTGCAACTAAATACACACATGTGCCTGGATGGGAGCTGCTTAACTCCTGTCCCTTGGCACGTAAGCGTGGGCCGTGTGTGCTGCGAATTATGTGGGACAGACTGACCAGGAACGGGAGGTGAAGGGGGACCCTCCAAGCACAGGCACAAGGAGTTGGCACAAGGTGTTTTTTTTTAACTTTGGCTGACGTGTTGAAGGAGTTAGGTGCAACCTAGATTGAAATATTTATATTTGCTTTGCTCTCAGGACGAAAGTGACTCTCTTAGTTCGCTCTTCTCCCTCCCTTTCCCTCCCAAAACAGAGCTGGAGCATGGAAGAAGGGGAGGGAGTAAAAGGCGTTTCGTGGGGGGAAATACAGACCATACCTTACTAGTCTGGCAGGAGCTGCCTCTGCTGGAAGCTCATGTCACTTCCAGTAACTTTCTTCTAACGCTGATGAAGATGGGAAGGCAGAGCTGTCCCTGCTGTTTACCTCACCGTGTGCCTCCCTCCAGCTCTGTTTGCCTGACTGGCACCAATCTGAGCCACCCCGTTTCCAGCGCTGTGTGGCTCCTCCGCTTTCCTGCTTTCAGGGGGCTGGCGTGTTTTGAGGGGGTGAGTTCAGCTCCTGACCTCTGCTCCTTTGTGTGAGCTCGAAGACCTTTCTGGTTTGTGTGCTCCTGCAGGAGGTCCGTGGAAGTGAACTGTGTGGAAATCCCCTCTCTTGGGCCTGGTGCTTTACAGAACTTTGCATCCTTGCGCTGGAAAGGCCCCATCCGAGCTCCTTGGTCCATGATGCAGGACAGCATGAGGACCAGGGTGGTGGCTTTGCAAGAATGATCTCTCAATAACCAGGCTCTGAGGCTGGGCCATGCAGGCAGCTGCTGGCGTTGCCCAGGAGCCCTTTCTTGTTAAGCTGATCTAGATGTGCACCGTGGTGGTGTGAGGTGACATCTGCCTGTGACAGCACGTCTGGGCAAGATGTTTTGTGTAACAGGACTTGTGAGGTGATCATACAGCTGTCTCCTAGTACAGAGCCCCTGACAAAAGTGCAGTTCTGTCCCTGCAGACTACAAAGAGTTAACAAGTCAGCACCTCTGCCCCCTCTTCTGCCACCTCCCCGGCTGGCCCAGCTCCATGTGCTTTTGTCTGGGAAAGGTTGACTTTCACCTTGCTCCTGTTTACTCCTAGGCTTGTTTACACAGCGCTGGGGGGGGAGAGCAGGACCAAGCTCTGGGTCTCCGTGCCAAAGTTATAAACTTGATAAAGAGCTCCCTGCGCTTTGAGTGCCCGGGTCTCTGCAGCTCTGACTCCCTTTGCAGCTTGCTGGCTGTGGCCCTTCAAAGAAGCTTTTAATGAACTCCACTGTTTGATCAGAGACAAGGGCCAGCCGTAAAAGCCAGTTCTGTGTCTGGAAAACTTTCTGTGCCCCGAAACACCATTTGGGTTTTTTTTGAAAGGGTTTACAAAGGCTATGGTGAGAACGTGTGGGCTGGGGCAGGCGAGCTGCCTAGGTTTGTGATTTCCCAGAACTAGCAAGTGGCTGGGGAAATGCACACATCAGACAGAAACTCTGCTTACTGCCTCGATAAACAGAGGTTCTTGCTTTGAGAAGAGGCTAGTGGCATGCTGGGGCTGTAAGGGAAGGCCCTGGGAGCAAAGTGGAGTGGGGTGGGTTAGGGATGGAGCGTAACAGGGCTGCAAGCCCCTGCCTGGGGTGCCAGGGGTGTGATTCTTGTGCCTGAACTTAGCAAACGGCATCTGGCTTCATCCAGTAGTGCAGCCGGTCTTGGGCTCAGACATGAGACCTCTGTGCCCGGCTTTTCCAGGAATGACGCTCATGGTTCACGTGCTTGACGTGCTGGTTGTCTGGTAGGGAATAAACTCTTTATTTTTTTTTTGCCACTGGCAAGCTTCTGCTCCCCAGCACGTTGGTTAATCTCCCTTGGTGCTTACTGGGGGTAAAGCTGCTTAACATGAGGAAGAAATCCTGGAACTAGACTCCAGCAGAAAAGGCTGATTTCTCCACAGACCCCTCCTAGAGAGGCGCATATTAATAGCAGGGCTCAACTTCAGCAGCTGGGGCGAGGTGGGGCTGCGCAGCCATCCAGTCCGACTTTCCCAGCAAGTCCCTGGCTGTGCTCCAGTGCTGGGATAACAGGTGGTGGAAAGCAGACTCGGAGCAGTGCCGGTGCCCTTCTCCAGCTGGCACTTGCAGAAGGTGCTAAGCTGGATGTGGCCAGAGACGACTTGGCAAGGGCTGACTGTTGTCCTGCGGCAGTCTGCTGGCTTTTTCCTCTTGGCTGCAGCCTGTGAGTTGAGAGGAAGCACGGGCACCTTCCGTGGTGCATCTTCACCTGGTAGCGGAGCTGTAGGGAGGACTGAATCATCTTGGAAAGGGATGCACTTTTTAAACAATACTCCAGGCAGCTCTTTTTGTGGTGCTGGGAAGCCCACAGCCCTTGTTTTTAAGTCTGCGAAAGTTCCCCTGTGCCCTCTTGCAGATGTGTATGTGAGGAATGTGCCTGCTCCAGACCTGCCCTGCCAGCAAGGCACTCCAGTGTTAACTCTTCCCGGGCTGCCCGTGCTGCAGCTCCCAGCAGGAGCCTGCTCCTAGGAAAGCATGTCTTGAAAAGTAGAGGGTGAGTATGGAGGTGCCCAGCAGCCCTCTCACTGCCCTGGCAGGTGAATCTGTAAAGTGAGGCTCGCTGCTCACAAGAAAAGTTTCCCGTACAGTTTGAGAAGCTCTCTTGGCTTCCAGGAACTTCCCTGTCCTTGCTGGAGAGGATGATGAAGGGTGAGTTCAGGGAACCCTCCCATATAATCTTATTTATGCTTGTGAGTCAGTAACTTCCTTGTTATGTCCTCTGGCTTGTAAACACTGTCTGTCTTGATTTAAATAGGGTTTTCTGATAGCCAAACCCGGTGCGTTCCACAGTCTGTACGAATCACTGCGGCTGTCCGCCACTGCTTTGCTCACGGCGGGGCTGGTCTGATAAGGCCAGCCTGCTGTCCGGCTGCTCGGTGGCTTAAACGCCGGTTTGCTTAAGCTGCCCTCGTTAGGACATTAGCTGGCCGTGATTCATAACGAGCTATGGGGTGAGCTGGCACAGGGGTGCGGCTCAGCACAGCGCTCTTGCCAACAGTGATCTGCCCTGGCACAGCAGCCAGGTTCTACGGATCTGCAGCGAGACCCCAGCCCCGGTGCCCTAGCTCGGGCCGATGGGAACTGGGCTCCTCCTGCCCCTTGATGAGATGGCCGGAGGCTCTCATGGGAACAGCTACTGCATGCTGGCTGCGGCTTCCATTGCAGGTCTGGCTTTGGCTGGGTTTCACATAGCTTGAAATGAATTTGCCTTGGAGTGAGTGATCCGTAACGTTAGGAATGCCTGGTTCCAGGCCGGGAGGGGATTTCTTCCCAGCTGGCCTTCCTCCCCAGCCCCCTTCCCATCACCTAGTGCCACACTTGGGCAGAGCAGAGACAGGGGGTCTAGGAGGAGAGCTGGCCTCAGCACTTCGTGCCCTCCAGGCCGTTCATTTGGTTATCCTCCAGCAGAGCTGCTGGGGAACCCAAAGATACCTCAATGAGCTGGTGAGGAGCACGTCTGGTATCCAATGCTCCTTATGCAAAATGAGAAACATCTTGTCCTCACCACAAGGCCTTGTTTGTGGCAAAACCAGTACGCTAATGGGCAGGGAAATCTGGGCTGGGGCTGTGGGCAGAGGAAGCTGACGCATGGCTTGTAGCTGATTGTTGGCCTTTGCTTGTGAGATCGATAGCAGATGTAATTTGCTGGTTGATGCCGCCGCTGGGCTGTGGGATGAGCCACACCTGGCCAGGTGAGCAGGAAGGCTGATCCCAGCCACTGGAGCTGCAAAACCCCTTCCTGCATATTCAGGGTTTTGCTGCTGCCCTGATGAAGCAGCAAGTGCTGGGGCTCGGGTGGTGCCACCCAGCTCTAACTGTCCCTGCGAGTCTATGGTCATCACCCCTTGGGAGGCTGCAGCTCATGGTAGACTCTTACGTTAAGAAGAGCCCTTGGATGTGCAGGATTCGTTAAAAGTGCTCTCCTGGGTAGTTAAACCTTCAGGACTTGAGCACAAGTTCTAGGAGACAGCCGGGGAACATGTTCCCAGTCTTTCTGTGGGGACAGCATGAAAAAATGTTGACAGCTTAGCCCCTAGCTATGGGACCCGTCCATCTGCATTGTGCTCCTTGCCGTAGGGGAAGGGGTTGACTCCACCACCGTGGTGATGAGTTCACGGCTGTGGAAGCATCTGGAGCTGCTCTAATCTGTGGGCTGGTGTTGAGCAACCCAAGAGCTCATACCTGCGGTACTATCACTGGGGCTGGCTGTGGGGCAAGGAGAAATAGTTTTGGGCAAATTGCATAACTCTGGTGAGGGCAGGAGGTTTGGGCTTGTGGCTCCTTGAAGGCCCAAGGGCAAGTGAGCTCTGGTGTGTAAGTGGCCATTGTGGCCACACAGCTGATTCTGTGGGAGGCTCTGCAGGGTGAGCAGGCTGCCTTTCCTGCGCTGCTGTTTCACTAATGTGTGCCTGTAGCTGCAGTTGTCAGGCCCCCGGGATCCTGGACTTCATTTTCCCATTTTACAGACTTGTTTGTTTACCGGCATTTTCAGAGGTGAGGCAGAGGAAGCTCTTCCTTCAGGCAAGTCATTGTTGATAGCAAGTGCTCTTGACCGTCACACTACATTGCAGTGCAATTCAGTTCAACTGACAGACCAGGTTTTAACCCTTGGGTGATAAGATAGGCTTGTTCTCAGTACAAGAAGCAACAAATTGTCTTGGTGTGAGGCTTCAGTGGTGTGTGAAAAACTGACCTATAGGTGCCAGGCTTTTTTTTTTTTTTTTTTTTCTGGGAATAGCAAGTCCTTCCAAATTCCCCCTTATCACAAACTGAAGGTATTGCTTTTTCCAAATGCTTTTGCTGAAAACTCCTGACCAAGATCCTGTTGTGTTATTTATACCCTGTGGGTTCAAGTGAACCTCCTGAATCTGTAGCCCTCAGGAAATTCCCCTCCCGGGCTGGCTCTCACTTCTGTTCTGAGAAATTCTAGGGGAATTCAGCTATTTCCAGGCTGGTGAAGATAATGCTTTTGGTGGAGAGGAAGTTCAGCATTTAATGTTCTTGGATGGAACTGATGTGCTCAGCACAAGCTCTGAACTCCTGACCCTTTGTGAAATGCTTCTGAGGAGTTGCCTGATATTTAACACTTCTCCACCTCCATTTTCAGGTGAGAGAGACTGAGACCATGGATGCCCGATGGCTTGACTACCCTGCTTCCGGAGACTTGCCAGATGATGAAGATATCGGCAAGTTCAGGCCTCACTTAACTTCTGACGGGTTAGACATAGATGAGACATCTGGGTCTGGAGGTAAGTGTGGAAGGGGGGAAAATAGATCTCTCTAAGTTGATGCTGTGAAATTCTTCCCTGTGCCACTAGTCATGGGTGATGGGCTAAGTGCACAGCCAGAGCTCCAGAGGGAACTACAGGGTCAGGTGGAGATGAGAAAGCCATGTGAATCATAGGCACTCAGATGGGAACAGTGAAAGTGATTGTACCATGATGTTGAATCACTTGGGGAGGACAGATGGAGTCCAGCCATGCTTGTCTTACAGCAAGTGAAATGGCATTGCACTGGCTGGATCTCTTTCCTGTTGACCTCCAAAGAACTTCTGAGAAACTTAAGAAGAAAAAAAAAAAAAAATCTGTGGTTGAGGCACTGTTAAAAGGCTTAAAGTTAGTGTCTCAGCTGAGGTCAAACAAGGTAAAGGACTAACTGGTGTTCAGGTGAACTCTCTGTGACATGCAAAGCTCCCTCCTCAAACCAGTTTCTGCAGCTTTGTGTCCCCTTTATGTGAACATTTGTTCTCTAGAAGGGAAAGAACAACTGCTGAAATATGTGCCTGACATGTTTGGGCAAATCCGGTAACTGGAGGGTTGGCGAGCCGTCCTTTAGGGGTGGGTGGCGAGAGCGTTGTCCTCCACTGGCAAGAGCTTAGCAAGCTATAGCAGACCTGCCTTGCAGGGCAGCTCCTGGTAATCAGCAGCAGGAGCCAATGGATCCAACTGTAGATCCCTCCCATGCAAGAGGGGTTGGTCTTGAGATGACATCTCATGGTCTTGTGCAATCAAGAAAGTAGATAAGAGGGAATTGTCGTCAGCAGAAAATGAGAACCCTAGTTTGTCTGCAGTTCCTGGTATTGCAGGAAATATCTGAATTCTGGAAAAAAACGACCTTTGAAGGTCCCTTCCAACCCTAACCATTCTATGATTCTATAGTGGGGGATGTCCCTGCTCCTTGCAGGGGGGTTGGACTAGATGACCTTTGAAGGTCCCTTCCAACCCTAACCATTCTATGATTCTATGATTCTATGATATAATGAAAGGAAAATTTAGTGTCCTCTTCTTTTTTTAATTTTACTTATTTTTAATTTTATTTGTTTCTTGCCCCCTGCTGCAGACTACTCTGAAGACATCCTATATCTGACCACAATGGATGTTCCTCTGGTAGGTATTGCCTCTGCATGTTTTAAGCAACACGTAGCTCCTCTGCTTTGCCTGTGAAGCTTTCGGAATACCCTTCCCCCTGCAAGACGTGGCACCAAGATGGATCTACCCGCATGAGCAGCGCTCGTAATGCACTAAGCAAACTTTCTTTTCCCTGCACGCCCTCCTGCTTTCAGTTGTAGGTAGGCTGGGTGCTGCTTACTGATGGGTGTGGTTTGTCTATATTCTGTAGATATCTGACAACTATATTCCTGGAGATACTGAGAGAAAAATAGAAGGTGAGAAGAAAAACACGATGGTGGACAATGAAATCATTCCAGACAAAGCTGTACCCGTCGAAGAGAACCTGTCCAACAAGATCTCCATGGCAAGCACAGCCAACAGCAGCATCTTTGAGAGAACAGAAGTTCTTTCAGGTAATACTCCCCCTTGTCCTGATAAATCGTTAATACTGTAAATCGAAATGGCTTCTGTTGCTCTCTGTTTCTCTGGAGAGCAGTTCCCTGCTGGCAAGGGGAGTGAGATGTGTTACCTCTGTGACCGCCTGTAGCAGAGTCCCTTCTACCTTCTAGTCCTTAAACCTCAGAAGAGCCCACTGCTTGCCTTGCTGGGGCAAACAGCTTGTTTCCGAGCCTGCCAGCTGACTGTTGGCTTACGTGCCACGCGGGTCGTGTGGCAGCTGCTCTGCACCCAGGTCCTGCCTTTATGAAAGGCGTATCTGGCCGTCAGTCAGTGACATCATAGACTTTCATATGAAATGCAGGCATTTTCCTTCTAACCTCTGCCCCAGTCCTGCCTTTTCTGAGCCTTGCCAGGAACCAAACAATTCCTCTAAAGGGCTTGAACACCTGGTCACCTGTTAGGAGCCTAAGTACCTCTGTCTAGAGCAAAACCAAACGACTGGTGGCATAGATCTGTCTCAAGGCACGCTTCATCAAGCGCTTGGTCTGATGGTCTGAGGGCAAACCTCAGCAGATCTTGCTGATCCGCAGCCATCCTTGCGACCAGAGGAGTGACTAGGAGGAGATTGCAATGCCGTCTAACACAGAAGGTGATTTAGTGCAATGAGTAGGTGTCACAGCAAAGGATAAACTTCAGTGAAGTCTTGTGGCCGTCCTTGATGTGAGGAGAGAGAAAATCTTGATGGTTTTTTGTGGGTTTTGGTTGTTGGGGTTTCTTTTGGAGGGTTGTGGTAGTGAGATGTTGCTGTTTAACTGAAATACAGAGTCCCCAGAGCTAGACCATTTTCCTGGAGTTGATGCTGTTTGTGGGTTATGGTGAGGCTTTTTTGGGTGGTGGGGTTTTTGTTTGTTCTGTCTCCACACAGGGAGGGTGCCGTTTTATTAAAACTTCTTTCTTGCACTAAACTGGAGTATTAACACAAACTGGCTAATGTGGAACATGTGATGATGCTATGGTTGGATGAAAAGCAGTTTCTGGCCTTTTCCAATAATATCTCCTGTCGCTGGAAATGCCAGCGCATGTGGTGACAGGCACACAGGCAGCACTGACTCCAGAGGCAGTCCTGGGGACCGGTACTCTTGAAGCAGATTTGGAGATGCAGCTGATGCTTTGAATTGAAGTTGTCCAGGAGTTTAGACTTATTCCATGCTCTTTTTTTTTTTTTTTTTTTTTTTTTTTTTTTTTTTTT
>JAAGAY010003109.1:0-32012 GCA_011801015.1 Ardeotis arabs
ACTCCTTTAAATATACTTTATATGGCTGTATCTTTAGTATGGTATTTGTTCTTGGTCTCATAGCAAACTGTGTTGCTATCTACATTTTCACTTGCACATTAAAAGTGCGAAACGAGACTACAACTTACATGCTTAATTTAGCAATATCAGATCTGCTTTTTGTGTTTACGTTACCCTTCAGGATTTATTACTTTGTAGCGAGAAACTGGCCGTTTGGAGACATTCTTTGCAAGATTTCTGTCACCCTCTTTTATACAAATATGTATGGCAGCATTTTATTTCTAACTTGCATAAGCGTAGATCGCTTTTTAGCTATAGTACATCCCTTTCAATCTAAGACTCTCCGAACCAAAAGGAACGCAAAAATTGTCTGCGCTGCGGTGTGGATAACTGTGCTAGCAGGCAGCACACCAGCAAGCTTTTTCCAGTCTACAAACCGCCGTAATAATACTGAACAAAGAACGTGCTTCGAAAACTTTTCGGAGGACACGTGGAAAACCTACCTATCCCGGATTGTTATCTTCATTGAAACAGTTGGGTTTTTTATTCCACTCATCTTGAACGTGACCTGCTCTACTATGGTCTTACGCACTTTGAATAAACCACTTACATTAAGTCGGAATAAAGTGAGCAAGAAAAAGGTACTCAAAATGATTTTTGTCCATTTGGTGATATTCTGCTTCTGCTTTGTGCCTTATAATGTTACCTTAATACTTTATTCTCTTATGAGAACACAGACCTGGATTAATTGTTCGGTGGTAACTGCAGTCAGGACTATGTACCCCATCACTCTATGCATCGCTGTTTCAAACTGCTGTTTTGACCCTATAGTCTATTACTTTACATCGGATACAATTCAAAATTCAATAAAAAAGAACCGGTCCACTAGAACACGGGACATCAGATTCTCTGAAAGGCCAGTTTCAGAAAACTTCATTCAACACAGCCTTCAGACCATAAAAATGAAAATATTTGACAGTGACTCTACAATATAAACTTTAAAAAGTATTAAGAGACTACTGGGACTAAACTGGAATTAGAAACCTGTACATTTCTTCAGCTGTGGAAATATATTCTGATATGTAAATGTTATGCTTCCTTCACATCAGAAAAGTTTATGATAAGACTGTAAAGCTGTTCAGTATAATAGTATACAGAAAACGTATTTTAAGAATTTATGTCAAATGTCTGTTCTGACAGGCTGTATATTAAAAAAGAACTTTTGGTTTCGGATTAGGTTAACCAACCTTGTCTTCTCAAGTCAAAAACAAATTAAGAAGTAGGTGGGTTTTTTCTGAAGTTGAAAAAATTGCCCATTTTTTATAATGATACAGGTTTCCAAGTTATTGAGGATGGAGGTGAAACTACCTGGTTTACACTGCAGGATCCAGTTGCTGAGGAAAACAGCACCGTATTGATCATACCACTTCAGCTACTGTGCCTGCTCCCGAGTTTCCCCTTCTTTATCTTACTCCTCCCTCGTGTCTTTCTCCCTGCACCTTCCTTCTTTGGGACCATTACATTCACAGGAGACTTTGATCAATGGGCTATAAGAACTTCATTTCTCTCAGGTTTATCTGATAAAACATGCTCTCTCCACAAGCCTGGCCCCCATACAGCAATTAAATCTGCTGGTAGTTTAGGGCATCTGGAAACAACTCAGACAAACTGGTTTTTCTTCTCACCTCTGTCTCAGATGTCTGTGTAATTATAACAAAATAACCTCTGCTGACTGAAGTTACTGCTTTAGGTACAGTACCACTTTATTAAACTCTTTTGTGAGAAGTTCTTCAACACGACATGACTTTTGAGCAAAATAACATCCTCCAAATAAGGTAATTCAATCTCAAAGTAGTAGTTCCTTAGAAAAACATGACCTTTGCTAACTAGAAATGAGCATGTGCACCAACCCAAATATTTCTCCTAGGAAACTATTGGCATCCTATAAAGAAATTCAAGACAATGATTTTTAGTGTGAAACTTCCTCTCAATCTGTGTGTCCTAGAAATATTTTTAACATGAGCATTTAAAATATCAAATGCTATTTTCTTGCAAACCTTATAATGTATAAAAATTAATTACTTGGGGCTACATGCTGGCAAAATTAATCGAGACACTTTGAAAAGTCAGACCCACGTAAAGGGAGAAATCTGCATATATTACCGTTACAAACAGGAATACATAGACAAGAGTGCTTTAAAAGGTCCTGCTATGTATGTTTCCCATCTATTAGAACATTGTATACATTTTCCTCAAAATTAATTTAACATTGCTGTAAAATTAAATAAATATTTTAAAGTTATAAGTTAGTAGTAAGTGTTGGTTCTTCCTCCCCAAAAACAATGGAGTCAAGAATAAGAACTGATAATAAATAAAATGAATTTGCACTTTACATTTAGGGCAGTCAGTTGCAATGCAGATATAGCACTGAGGCATTTTTACTTCGGGGCAGTATACTGAAGCGCGAATCAATGTTGGAGAAAATGCACATTGAGCTGTCAGAGTATAGGATGTGTTATCTGATTGAGTTTACTTCCCTCTGCAAAGTTTTTGCTTAATTGTTATAAATCAATTGTACATTCCCTACTACTACTGGAAAACTGAGTTACTCAAAGACTGCTAGAAACTAACGCCAATTGAATTTTAAATTTAACAGCATTTTAAATCTTCATCCACATAACTTATGAAAGGAAAATTCAAACTATGAACTCAAGCTATGAAGACAGCACAGATATAAATGTCTGCATAATATCTGAAAATAGGCAGTTATCTTAGTTGAGAACCCTAAACTTGTATGATTCATATTTGACTTCAGAAAAATGCACAAAAGCCTCATCATGACTAAAAATTCTGTACGTTTTCCATATGCCACTGACTAATTCAAAGTTAACGACAAATGCAAAGTTCAAAAGCCAGATACACATCTTTAATGTCTCAATGCATCTCTCTTAAAGAGCCTGTTTAATATTAGACTCCCTCCAAAGACTGAGACTTAAGCCCTTAATGTCACTGCTGGGCTATGTTTCTAGGCTACAACTCTCCCAGAGCTTGGCAAAGCTTTCACTCAGTTGAATGACAACTTGTTCAGCAACGCCTCTGCATTACAGGAGTGAGCATCCCCAGAGCCTCACCCTGGTAAAAAGAAGCTGCTCTTTCTGAGATTATGAAATTGCAGGGAGAGAAAAAGGAAAAAAAAATAAAAATCACTGACTTAAAAGCAGAACAAGAAGATAAAGCCACATGTATGGGTACTCCCCTTTAAACGAGACTTTCCTTGGTCTATGAGCTCAAAGAGGCTGGGGAAGTATGAAGAGTAGCTCTTTCTGCCTCGCACTCACCCTCCAGGGCAATAGCTTCTGCTTTTTGCAATAGTGCAGTGCAAAACAGGACAATAGCTGTCCCGCACAAACAAACCAAAAAAGAACATGGTCAAAAAAGTAACATCTGTAATTGAAAGAATCTGATCATTACTTCAGAAATTTCTGATCTTATTAATTCAGAAGAGGGAGAGTGAACCTGTACCTCTACAACAAGCTGATATAAAAGCCAAGTACCAGCTTTTCAGGACTCGGTGAAGTTTTCTCCACCTTTTCCAGTTCTGCAACAAGATTATCCTAGAGAGCTGTGGATGGAGCAACATTTGCACTGGTACATTCCTCAAAAGCCACACTTTTTCCCTCTGCTCCTGTCTTTGATACCAACTCTTCTGCCTCTCTGGTAAGAGATCATGAATTATGTTCCTAAGTCATGCCTAGGCATCTCCAAAAAAAAGAAGGCTTATAGTGTCAGAGCTCCTGAACATCTGAATGTGTTGCAGGCATTACTTCCTAAAAGTACATTATTTTCACTCATATGCCTATTCAGAGGGAAGTTAAGAGCTCTGTTTTAGGATCAAAACCCTACAAATTTGTTCTTTGTAGTCTGGTTTCTTCATCTACAGAGTGCAGATACTGCACACTTACTATAAAAATAAAAGCAGTGAAAATTGAGTTGACTCCAAGCATTTTTTTGATGTAAACCAAGGTAGGCAGCCATTGATAACTAGATAATTAACCAGTAGTTTCAAAAGACAAGGAAAAAGAAACAAACTTTCTATCAACACCTCTAATTTACCTCAACATAGCATTACTTTAAAACCAAAATATTTCCCATTTTATACTTTTTATATTGAGCTTGAAATTTTAATTTCTGGCTTTCTCAGGAACAGAACACAAATCAAAATTTGTTTCACTCAGTATACATGCCTCTGACATTTAAAGAAATACCAAGTCAAATACTTCTTTACATTTTTCACCTAAAACTGCTTTAAAAAAAAATCCACAGAGGTAAGAAATCCTTAACTGGTATCAACCTCCAAACTTTCATTTCTTAAGAAAGTAACCTCAGTCATAGAAACGCAAAGGTTGAAAAGGAGCTTGCAAGATCAAGTAGAAGATATGAACGGTTGTACTGGATCAGACCCCAAACAATCAGCTAATCTATAATCCTGCCTCCAACAGTGGCCAAGGCTGGATGCCTGGGGAGGAAGATAACAGTAGGAGAGGCAGACAAGGCTTTCTCTCCTCCAAGTACTGTTCACTTCACCAGTTTTATCTCAGGACTTTCTGGGTCAGATGTGTTTGTGCGTTCAGCAACACTGAATTTTTTTCTTCTCTGAGCTTGTTCTGTCTCCCTTTGAACTCAGGTAACCTTTTTAACATCCACAGCATTCTGCAGTAAAAAGTTCACATTGTGTGTGTTTGGAGGGGGAATAAAACTAAAAAAAACCAAACCTCCTTTTGTTTCAAATCCACTAGTTTCATTACTGCCTCCTCATTTCTTTCGGAAGAGGCAAGGAGAACTTGATTGCCTTTCCATATCGCTTCTGATTATACAGTCTTCCGTCATCTCTAGCAAATGAGAAAGTAATTTTCATTTGTAATTTCAACCAGTATCATCACCAAAGATGACACTGTCAGAATTACATAAAGAATTCAGCTAAAATTACAGTGAACCCAGTGAGGTTCACCGAGACTGATAATTTTTAAAATCCCACTTGAGCATAGCATCTCTAGCATCATATATTCTTCCAAGTTATTTTCTAGGAGTTTTATCAATGAAGAGCAATTTGTGCATACTTTTCCAGCAGTAAATGTGGTATTGTAAGGTTCTTGCACTTGGGCAGACCTGTAAATCCTGACAAGTTCCCTGTTTTCCTGGACTATTATCATTTATACCTTGGGGTTACTGGCATTTGAGCATCACTGACAAAATGAAAGACGACATATTTGAACAATTAGGGCAAAATGTAAATCAGAACTATTCTAAATCTAGAAGTTGTAAATGCCTGGATTTCATTTGTTATTCAATTGTCAGAGTGCCAAAAAAATTATATAAACACAACTGACAATCACTGAGCACGTTTTCAGAACGTACTCAATAGAGCTCATTTAAGATTAATGCAAATTCAGAAAGCCACACTTGCACAGTCTAGTACTTCTGCAAGAAGTTAGATGGAGAAGTTTGTTCTAATCCTCTAATTCTGCTTTGACACTGAAGTAGTCTGCAGTCTTTCATATTTACCACCACCCCTCCATTCAGTTCCTGTTATACAACTGCTTATAAAGCAAGCCCCGTTTTTCCTGTAAGAAAACTGAGCTTATCACAAAATTAAAACAAACAAAAAGATCCTTGCACACATCATCCGGTCTTCTATAAAACCTATCTTTTTTTGGAAAACTAAAAATTCCAGAACTGAGAATTTAGATTTTTTTTTTCTATTTAACCAGTCTGTCCACTACAGTTATAACAATAACAAAAGCTGTCCTGCACTAAGAATGGATGAGTTTTCTACAGCTTACACATGAGAATCAAACCACAAGCAACAACAAAGGCAGGCCTCTAACAAGAAGTTCCTGTCTTTTTATGAAGAGATGAAAGAATACTTTTCAACATACAAAGCTTTAAGATTTGCCCTAACTCCACCTTTTTTTAACAGTGAGTCACTACCTTAAAGAAAAAAAAAATCTTAAATAACAATGCTAGAAACAGAAGGCACCTGAAATTAATTCCATTATTTTGGGAATAATATGAAGTCTATCTCACATGAAAACAACTCTCTTCTGCTTTTCAAACAAATTCTGCAAAAACTGCTGCTTTATGAAAGTCAATTGTACACATTCATTGCAAGCCTTCACCCTTCTGTAAAGTTCCACAACATCAGATTTACTGATTTTTGAAAGTTTGTCCTGGTAAGCACTTTCTAAAAGCAACTATTAATGTAACAAAAAATGAAGACACTCCTGGTCACTAAGGAATGACACTGGATTAGAAAAACTTACTATTCATCATAGCATCAATAACTACACTTGACTAAAGCTAAAGCATCTTTAATAAAACTTTGATGCTTTTATAAAGTAATGAAAAAAGTACCCACAGCATTGCAGACATTTCTTAATGGAGAAACTTGTTAAGTATATAGCAAAGCATGGCAAAAACCTGAGAATTACAGATGGTGAAGGAAGTACCAAAGTATCTGCCTTTTCAGCCCAAACAAAAATATATTTCATTAATGAAACTAAATTGAAAACTCTCAGTCTGCTTGTTTACTTGAGCCATTTAACATATTTTATATGTGAAAGCAACTTTACCATTTATACTGCATGCTCATACTGTGTTTCACATGCTCCTGTGGGTGGGTAAGTACAGAAAAAACCACCTCCTATTTAAGGAGACAGCCACATCAAGTTTGCCCCAAATCAGCAATATTTTACAAAATTCAGAAACTGCAAGTATATCTCCCTGAATTCTAATTTTTTCCTCACGGGCAACCTCTAAAAATTCCTACAAAGTATTTGCAAAACAGATATTGCAATACTGCAGGATGAAAAGGCGAAGTTCAAACTATCTAGAAACAAAGTAGGCCTAAAATGAAAGTCCTGTAGCTGTGATATGACCACCAAAACATTGGACAACATTAAAAAAACTTGAGAAAACAAGGATTCCTAGAAGATTATTTCACTGTTTTTTTAAAAAAAATGTTACTAATAATCAGGGCAACCTTAAGGAAAAAAAAAGGACTAAAAGTAGATCATGTTAACCAAGCGTCACTTCTGTGGCTAACTCTGTACTTGGGACCAGTGTAGACACACACAACATATCTTTACACTGCACCAACAGAGCTCCAGCTCCACTGAGCACAGGCTATAAAACCCAGCTCCCTATTACAGCTGTAAATCTACAGCCAGAGAGATCATGGCACATCCTCTGCTTCTGTAGCCACACGGGAACACTACATGAGCTTCGCATGAAGAGAAACCACAGCAGTGACTATAGGTGAGATCTATAGTGCAAGTAGCCACCTAAAGCAAAACTAGGCATAATTAAATAACTACTTCTTGTTAATATCCCCTTAAAGCTGAATGGAAGAGGGAAATGCAGGTATGAAGACTAATATTAAGCATATCATTCCCTTCTACTAACCTTAAGAGACAAATATTCTCTATCTAGTTTAGGTTTGTAATTGAGATAGATGCTCTCTACAATCAGTGGAGAGAGGCACCTTCAAAAAATTAATAATCCCATTGTAAAACACCTGTTTAAAACAAACAGAATGATTTGCTTTCTGGAAGTGCAGCTCTGTCTCAAGTATAGAAGGAAACTAAATACCCAAGTTATAGAAGTCTAACAATGTAAAGAAACTATATACTTTAAAGTAGAAGATGAAGTAGAGAGAAACTTAAATCCTTAATCAAGAATGACATCCAAATTTCACAGAATTAAAACTCTACATAGCTGCTGTGTCTTAGGTAATCCCTTTGGTCATGTTTGTACTTGAATCAAAATAGCATCTTAAGGGTTGGGCTGACTTGGTATACCTGCAACAGATAAACCCATTAATACTGTGCTAACATAACCAGTATCTTACAACCTTAGTGAGTCCCTACCAAGGAGTGAACACATTGCCAACACAGACAAAAGCAGGAAATGCAGGACCTCAGCTTTAAGTGTTCTGGTTTCTCTTCCAGTAGCCTAGAGGATTTGCTTGAATGGCAACACCCAAGCATAAATAATAGCTTGAGTCATCCTCACGATAAATAGGAGTGGCAGGGAAGACTTTCAAAGTGATGGTGCAGACAGTGAAGACTATCATTCGGTATTCTTCCTGGTTTTTCAGTTTGCCTTCAGCTGTTAAGGCAGATAAAAGTTCCAAGTCTCAAAAAGCACAGCATCATTTCTATAAAAGGAAACTCTTCAAAAGTACTGGAAAGGCATGGGAGAAACACTTTTACATATTTTATTTATGCATTTATTAAAAAGTGCGTGTGTATGCTAAAACTAAAAAAGCATATAAGCACATATATTTATATGATACTATATGGTATAACCACAAATACCCAAAAAGCAACCACCTTACAGATTTCTAAGAACGTGCCTTGTATCATGAAGGCAAAAATCATAGAAGGCTTTCCAACCACAGCTGTGACAACTGAAATGTCAGACCTAATTAGTGACCCACGCAGCAAAACCGCTGTGATCCTTTAGCACTAACACACCAAGCAGCGGCCGCGGCACTGACCTCTCTCTCATCACACACGCTACTGGAACACATTGATGATGCAAGCAGAAATATATTTAGTATGTACAGACAGAAAACCTCAAATCAATTCTCAGTTCCTTATTTAAGGTTAAAGTCGCACCCTCCTAACATAACATTTTGGAAAGGAGCATAGTGAGCACATGAAATGGTATAGTTTGGTGACCCTTAGCACACTTTTTTCCCCTCTAAGAAAAACTCTAGCAAATTCCACGTTAGAAATCATTGTCCATAGCAACCTCCACACTGAGGCAGGATACTAGATGCCTAAAATCCAGATCACAGGAGATGGGTCTGCAATTCCTGAGGTCCCTGTCTACATCAGTGAAGCTGGTGGTTCATATCCTGCCACCCTAGGTGGCATCCTTGCAAATGCTGTCATTCTGGATAAGCTGAGCGCTTTTTTGTGCCTAAGGCTGTCTCTCATTCACAAATTAGGTATTCCTATATCTAAGGAAAGGCAAAATTTAGTAGGCATGAAAGGAGTATGTCTGACATACACTAGCTTTTCTAAGAGAAACCGGCTGCTGTGCAGAAACACATATGACTCCTGGAGCCTAGAGGAGAGACAGTAAGGGAACGTGTGACTCATCTGCCAGCGCTGAAGTCACTCATGTGGTTGAATCTACGACTATGTCTGTAGTTGGTAACACAACGAGCCACGGCCTGTCCTAAAGACCTTGAGGGCAAGTGGCAAAGCACAGCTTGCACCCACACAACTAAACTTGCTCCACTTCTAATCTATACTAGCAGTTGAAAATACTCCCTGAGCTGCATTATGCCCCAGATCTTGTCTAGGCAATGTCCAGAGGACTGCTGACAAAGGCCAAAACACGCCAGAGAACACGTTACCAACGAAACACAACCGATGACTGCAGGGCAATACTCAAGCCCAAACTATTGTCCCTTTGAGGTTAGTAGTACCAACACAACCCCAATAGCTGGTCCTTGCTGCCTGGCCTTACTTGGCTGCCTATCAACAAGGTTTTAGAGTAATTCTTCTAATATAGAAGTAAACAATTTATCTAGTAAACTATTGTATAAAGTATTGATGGTATGATCATTCCTACTTCTTCCAGTTTTAAAAGGAATGACTTGAGATGTTGAAATCAAACAGAGGACTTCAAACTGCCTCTAGACACCTACCTCCAGAAGAGGTGTAGGACTTCAGACATAAACCTCCCAGAAAATACTACTGGGAAAGATACATAGCACAAGAAAATATACCAATTCCCATTCCTAGATGATCAATTACTCCTTACAAGGAACACAGAAACCTAATTTTAAATGTTACACTCTCTCTAAGGAAACAGATACTAAGCACTCGAGTACGGTGAGTTCCACAATAACTATGTCCTCATACAATCAAAGACTAGGAGGCTGCATAGTTAAGCTTGTACTATACCAAAGTACCAAGGAGTACTTGCTTACTTGTAACTTCTTACAGATTTACCCTTGACCTGGATTTGTCTAACATTTTCTAAGCAAATCTTAAACATACCCATATAATATTTTTCTCATTACTGCATGATCAAAGTAGGTCTGCCGTTATTCCAGCTCAGTGAGTTTGTCATAGTAATGCAATAAAATATATTCTTTGGGAATACACAGTTTTCCTCAGGAAGGCATTTCTCCCACAATAAGCTGCATAATTTAAAACCAACAGAAGTCTTTGGTATGGGATGAGTATAAACATTAACTACATAGTTAGTTGACAAATACTTATTGCAAACATTGAGTTATGTTAAATCAATGATACATGATAAAACAGTACTGTAGATTTAATTGCAAATACTTAGTTGACAATAGAAACCACAGAGAAGAAGGAGCTGATAAAGGAGAAGCATTACTGAGCACAGTTTAGGTAATGCTGCATGGGAGGAGTTATAGACACAGCAAAGTACACTTGCCTACTTTTGATCGTATTTTAACCATTAAGGGAAGTAACCTTGCAGAGCCATCTTTATCTTGCATCAGTCATTAAAACTCTAAGTTGCATTAGAACTCTAAATAACAACATGTACCAACACTGGTGTTCCTTCTTCCTTTGAAAAATACAAACACCAATTAGGATAACAAGTGCTAAACAGCAGTACAGCCGAAGAAGGCTACAGTGTCAACACTGCTTTGTTTCAATATCCCTTTGTCCTTCACACATAAACAAACACCAAAAAACCAGTTGATGCTAACAAACCAAATCAGACTGCAAATGAGCTCCCTTTAGCCTGCCACAGTGCACCTTCCCATCCTGTTCTCGGCTGCTGTGGGATTGTAGAAGGCGACACAGCTGCCTCTCGTACCTGTTAACAGCAAAAGCTACCAGGTAACCTTTTAAAACTGCAGTCCTACAAGGACTTCTAGTGTTCATGTGGATGAGTTAACAACAGAACTTTTTGCCATCTGTAGAGCTAACCAGGAAAGCATGGCTATGCTTCTTTCTCTAGCCTGCCTTACTAGCCTGGCATGAATTACCTTATCTTTGGACAAGGTCACAGTTGGTCTGCAAAACCAGTGCAGAAGAACAAGACCCTTTCACCACCCCAGCAGTGGGCAGCTGAAGCTTGACAGAGCAGAAGGGCTTCACATATTTCATCTCTGGCCCACCAAAGGCTGGCTTGCAGAAAAAGTTTTTTGCAGCATCACCCAAACTATTGTAAGTATGCCAAATGTGATGATTTAGAACATGTGTACGCTCCACACTCTTCACTTACTGTACATGTGAAAAGGCATTTGCAGGAAGTGCATTTCCTAAGCAGCAGTATGAAAGAACTCCAGTATCAGCCTGTTCCTCCTTGTTCACAGCTTATGAGCAGAGTGCAATCCGAGAGGCAGTGAAATACACTGGATTGCTTTACAGATAGCAAAGATGGTGTTTACTTTCCTGAATGACACAGCAAAAGAACAAAAAACAACAAAAAAACCCCACCAAGTCATGCTGTTCCCAGAAACAAATGTATTTCAGATATTACAGATGTTTCGCTCTTAATATCAGTCATGAAAACTGACAGACTTTGTATTCGACTTACTTGCACGGAAAACCTGCTCTTCCCTGCTTCTTCCTAACGCAATGTAGCAAGGTGTGACACTTGAGACAAATATGTGACATGGCAGTAGACCAGACTTTCTCTAAGGGAAATTCAGAGATTCTGGAATTTGTTCACACAACCTTAATCTGAGATATTCAAAACAATTACTTTTCTGACTGGTCACAAGAGAGATCAATCTGAGATAATTATGAAAAACGTTGATTGTGAACTCCCAGGCTGGCAGGTAACAAGCTATTCCCATTTCGTAGGAAATAGATTTTAACTATGCCAGAGTTTAAATCATATCTATATAAATATGATAAAAATGAATCAAAGGCTATAAGCATCTTTATTTTTGAGTCTAAAGTAATTTCAGTTCCCTTTAAATAAAGTGAAGAAATTAAAACTGTGCCCAAAATACTGCAGTGAGATGAAGCACAAATGTTCTATGGTAAAGAATATTGTACAGTATATTTCTATTTTGCCAATAAAAGTTATGCAGCATTAGTATCATATTCTAAATTGACCTCCACACAATCTGCACCTCGAAGCATCATAACCTCACTGGTAGATAATATGGGAGTGGATAAAAGGAGCTTCTTCCTTCAGGGTTGAATAAAGATTTAGGGAGAAGGGAGTATTTTCCACATGATTTGGTCACTATGGACACTTGCCCTTTTTCAAAATTAAGAATTATTTAAAAGAAATCAACCTTTTTCCACCTTTTATTTTGTCTGGCTGGGCTTTTTTTGGTTAAATGACCTAGAAAAGTTTCATCTCCTTTCTAAAGTACAGATGACTAAATCAGCTAGCTATGCAAAAGCAATAAACATATTCACCATGACTAGCAAATATATTATCTTCAAATACCCGTAAGAAGCAGAATCCTTAGCATTTATTCGATACAGCTTTCAAAGTCAGATAAAGGTCAGATACACTTAAGATTTTTTTCTTCAGAGAAATTATGCGAGGTGTTTTTCCTCACAAAAGCTCTGTGACAAGTAAAACTACAGTAAATTCCAGCTATTCTGTATTCAATTGCTCAGTCCCTTTAAATCTCATATTGAAGTCCTGCCTCCTAAAGCAGTCAGGAGAATGAGGAAAGACTGGATAAATACTCTCCAAAGAGCAGACAAGTATTGTAATTAAATGTACTACCTGTGGAGGAAGGTAAGAACTAAAACATATATGGCAAATAACTGGGGGAATCTGAGCTGGATTATGCAAATATTTGTAAATAAATATATTACAAATGTTTCTGTTCTTATTAACCAAGCTATAATTTTTGCATAAGCTTTACTCATTCCATGCCTTTCTTCCTTTTAACATTTTTGGGGAAAAAAAAAACCAGCAATGTTAAACCATACATGTGACAATATCCAGGTGGTGAAACAATATCCAAGTAAGGAACTGCACAAGAATATGGTAAACCACTCCTTTGTTCACCAGGGACACCTGACCTCAACAGCCTCGCAAGTCAGCCACAGAAGGAAGCATTTTCTGCTGTTGATAGTAAGTTACACTTTTCAGACTAAGCCAATGTTTAGATGTGAGGCACGGGTGGATTTTCTGCACTAGAGGACTCATGGCTTTACGTTTCCATGTGCAGCCTTACAATGTACAGGCCTCAGGTCCTTCACCGCAGTGACCCAGAGACTCAGCAAGACATTTTAGCACAGATGATGCTTCAGTACTACTCATCTCCTGAGCCACCACTATGCAGTCTGTGCTTACAACTCACAGCCCTTCCCTTAGGGGCAGCTGGAGGAGGCAATGGAGGCCGGTGCAGAATCACAGTGTGCCTGCCTGCCAGCTCCAACTGCTCGCTCATAGCTGGCTGCCATGGCTGCCACAGCTTCCCGCAGCTTTTGAGCAGGAACCCTGCTCTGTGCTTTAGTGACAAACCTCCATTCCTGGGGAGATCCAGGTGAGTGAGACATGGCACACAGGTCAATGAAGCAGAAGGGCCCTTGCACTGCACATTTCTTTTTATCCCCTCCATTGTGCTCCATTCCACATACTTCACTGGCACTAGATGATCATTTTAAGTCCCTTCCAATTGAACTATTCTATTCACACTCCAATCACTATGTAATCTATCCCATAACAGCACCAAACATATACCTCTGGCAACTCAAGAAGATAAATTCAGTACATTAAAATACATTCAAACAGAGCACTCTGAAAACTTGAAATAATCCTGTGCTCGTTGCTGCAGTTATAATTTGTTTCACAAAAGCCTGCAACTATATCTGTAATTTTTGAAAACACAATGCTTTGCATTTTCCAGTCTGAAAGCCCAAGTCCAAATCAGATTATCTGCATGCGTTGCTTGAATTACTGGGTAGAAACTATTAGGTGCAGCTTACTGCTGATCATAAGCTGACTTCAGCCTGCTTTACAGAAGGTAGCAGGAGCCACTTTTTACTTGTAGAGAGTCAAACTCGGGTATCTGTACCTCTGTCTTTGTCCTCTGAATGTTACAATTCTCAAATAAGCACTTTTTATATGCCTGCAAGCTTCTTAAAATACTACCTCATTTTCTCCTGTTTCTGTAGGCTCTGGTAAAAGCTCTCAGCTTTCAGTCTTGTTCAAAGAACGGCAAAACTACAAAGAAATTCATACAGCCATACAGAAGCTACGTGCATTTCCCAAGACATCAAACAAACATGCAAAAAGCATTACAGAGGGAAAAAATTACACCCTGGTACAGCAGCTATAGCACTGCACCAGAAATCCTGGGGCACATACAAGTGTTGTGGTGACGAGTGCGGAGCTGGATACACAAGTCGTGGCTCACTCAATGGAAAGGTCACCTTCATAACAGGGCACATTCAGGGAGCTGCCTGGCATGTGCCCACTGACTGTGCTAGCAAAGAAAATCAAGTGGCAAGGGCCAGGTTCAGTTTGAAGCATGGCAATTGCTTCCATACACCTCTGAGGCCAGCGTTCTTCTCCTAGAAACCCAAACACAGATGGGGCTCTCACTGCTCAGGCAAAACAGTGCTCCTCAAATCCAGGAGTATAAGCCCACAGCCTGGTAAAGTACCACCAGTACCAGAAAACTTAACTTTTTACTCTGAAGTCATACACAAACCAAATGCAGATTACCCTGAAAAGAAAACTTTGTTCACGATTAAACTATCCCATTACCTATGGCATACTGCATTCCTTAACCTTCTCAGAACTGCAAGATATGGGATGGGTTCTTAAACAGTCACTTTATGTCTCTCTGGTAAAAATTAGCAGTCTTTATAGTCTCCTGTTTTGTGGCATTAATAGCATATTTTTGTTTTATAGGTAATGCATGATACAAAGAAACAATGTTTGATTTACTGAGATCCAACTTAAAAAAACAACCTAACCTCCCAGTATTTTATTTTAATGGCATCCAAAAATACCAAAGTGACTGAAGTGCAAAGGACAATGCGAATCACTATTTTTATGTACTATTAACACACATCAGACGCACAGAACTAAGGCCCTATTGCCAAGTGGAAATAGGCAACTGGATAAAAATTAACTTACAAATAAAAGCATAGAATTTATTGCCTTGTCTTTGGAACCAAAATACCGTTTAAGGGTATTACCCTTAAGATTCATGCCAGAATAGTTAAGATGATGTTGGCTTACAATCACATAAATTAGTAGAGCTATGTCAACTTCTTCCTCTATCTTTTTTTCAAAACCTAGAGACATGTCAAAACTAATCTTGTTTTGCTCTTGTAATTTATTTTGCTAGAAATAAATCCCAGCAAGACCACAACTTGCTTTATAGAATTGATTGTGATTTCCTTTTTCTAGATATGCATGTTACACACAGACAAATACTACTTTAAAACATCACTTACAGATTGCCAAGCAAGAGACTCCATAATTCGATGTTCACAGCGTTCCAGATGCTTTATCATTTCCCTTGTTAGGCTTGGTTCCGCTTTAATAAAGCTTTCAATCACCTTGTAGAAGTCAAAAGCTTTTAGATCAAACACATTGAGAATCCATGGGAAAGACAAGTCTGTTTCAGCACTGGTACCATCACTTTGTGAAGCATTTCCTGCAGGGGAGATGGACTAATATTGTCAAGAGTACTACATCCTTTCACTTCTGACATTTTTTCCTTTTTGTATTTGTTGAATCATTGCTAGTTCAGAAATTTCTGTGAGCACTTTTTTTGGTTTTTTTTGCTATTTATTGTATTTTATGTATTAGAACAAACGGCAATAATTATCAGTAAGTAAGAATGCTATTTAGCACTTTAGATTCAACTTACTGCCATATGTAGCCATGACCACCTCAACAGCACACGCCAGAAGAGATGTGTGGAAGATGTCATCATTCAGAAGTTTGCTAAGGAGAAAAAAAGTTATTAACACTTGTCCTAACACTAAAATAGCAGACTTAAATAACAAGTTAGAGGCACATACCTAAAATTCTGCACTGAGAGGCGCTCTTCCTCCTGAAATAAATAAATCAAACCAAACTTGTGCATATTCTTAGTATTTGTAAATGCAATGCCAGTACTGAGCTACCAGTACTAAACTTACCGACTTCAGCATAGACTCCATTACTCTGTAATAAAGACGTACTCCAAGCTTGTACCTCTGTTAAAAAAAAAAGAAGAAATTCAAGAATATTATAAAAAGTTTTAACAGACTACAACAGGTAGACTCTCATGTATTAACAGTTCAGAACATTTCCATTTTTTGGAAGAGCCACTGTAAAGAAATCATTATCCCCAGCTCCATTTCCCAATAGCTACTAGGGTTTGCGACTACCCCAACCACATGAAGACCAAATAATCAAGTGTTTATGTCGATTCACAGCTAACAGGATAAAAACCGGTGCTGACAGACATGAGATTGTCAAGTACAAACTTGGTTGGATTTGTTTTCCAATATCCTTGCTGAAAGCACAACCCACCTACAGGTTTTATAAGGAAGTGAGTCACCTTGCGCAGTTTTAGGCTAAGTTACCTTAATGAATGCAAATATGTTTCACTAAATATACTTTGCCCAGCAATTTTCCCATTCTTCATTGAAGTATTTCCAACATACTTCCTCCTAGTTCCTTTTATATTAAGAATAATTTGTTGAATATTATCTTTACAGAGCTTTAGGAAAAAATACGTCAGTCGTCACGTTGAAAACAATATTGCTACTTTTTACCATTATTAATCCGTACTGAAGGAGGACAGTAAATAAGCCAGGTCTCACATTAAGTAGTACCAACAGAGCTGAAATGAGTAACACTCAACCAAAATGCTAGTTACCTGTGAGCCAATTTCAGCACATCCCTGTCCAACTGCTTCTGCAAATTTCTTTTTGAAAATGTGGTCAAGACTTTCCACTCTTTTCAGGATACTATCCTTAGGGTTCACTGTGCAATTCTAATGAAGTACAGGAAAGAGGGCAGCAGAAGGAAAGGCAAGGGAAGGACATTTTACTTCAAAAACATTTTAAAGGTTTAATCACATTAGTCTTGAGTCGCTTAGTAACATCTCTCAGTCAGCTCATCAGCATAAATAAAAGTGGTGTATTTAAAAAAGACAGAATCATTGTATATGTCTCAACAATTTCCAGTAACTACAACTTCATGCCTCACAAGCAAATAGCTGCAACTAACCCAACTAATAGGCAAGTAGTGCCATCAACGTTAATGTCTTTAAATTTACAAATATGCTTAAGTTGCTCAATGTGAATACAAGAGATCCTCCATGAGTACATCCTCCTCCTCCTCTTCTTTGTCTCCCTTCTTTTTCCATCTGATACATATATAAACCAACCTTAATATTTAGTGCAGTAACAGATAGATTTAAGAACTTTCAAGGTTCCAGTACACACCAGTTAATGTGCTTTCTAAAATGAGTAATTACATCTAAACAATCCCAATTAAAATGTACTTATTCAAAAAAACTGTTGTTAATAAAGGAGTTTCCCAAAACACATGCGTCAAATCTACAGGTGTATATTTTACTTGAGCAATAATCCAAGAATCTTTCACAAATCTTCCTTCTAGTCACTTACATTGAAATACATGATGAGAGTATCTGAAGGTTTATCAGTTGCTGAGTTTAAAATCATAATCAATTGCTGAATGCTATTCATTGCAGCTCTGGAAAAATACAATAAAATGCATAATAAACATTAAGGCTGACTAGACAGTTTCTAGAAACTGAACAGTAATTCTACAAACAAAAACTCAAAATCATTATTTTTAGTTCCCAACTCAGTTATCAAACAATCTGCTGGGAAAAACCGTTGTACTGTGTCCACCATTGTGAATCCTAATAATCTAATTCATTGAACCATCTAATTATTAGAATGATTACAATCCATAAGTAAACAAGCAAAAGAACTTAAATTAAGTAATAAACACTAACAAGCACTTTTAAAAACAAGAAAATGGTGGAATGGCAATCCTTGTATGTGAAAATATTAAGTTAAATCAAGCAACTCCCTAACAAAAAATCTCTTTGGCTTTTGTACAAAAATAATAGAAATGTCTGGTGAATGAAGACAGCTTTTACGTTTCAAGTCACCTGTTCACACACGTAATAAGTAAGATGTATTAATATATGGTAGTCACAAGAAAACACAGCCTTTTTAACACAGATGCTTTTGAAAACCTACATTTTTCAGAGGCAGAGCTGTCAACATTCTTATTGGCAACGGCATGAATATACAGTCTTCTCCCTCTCTGGATCTGAACCCAAAAGTCACATTAAAACTTAAATCCTTACTTTAACTCCTATTTCCTCTATTTTCAATAAAATGCTACCCATTTGCTGTAATCCTTGTTCTACCTGCTGTATCCATCACTAGGTCAGAAGGACCTTAAATACAAAATCTTCTTAACTTTTAAAGTATTATGGGTGGGGAAAAGGATGTGGACATGAAAGACATTTTTCAATGTTCCCAATAAATACAAACAGTATCTTCCTAAAAAGTAGAACAAAAATCTTTTGTATAGCTGGAAAGTAAATAAAAAAATCTGAATAACATTTCATTAAGTTGGACATACTGAAGTACGCCTCCATATACAATCTTATTGTCATTATTTTACAGGTACAGAGTGAACAAAAAACACTGACATCAAAACTATTTGTATCTTTACTTAATGCCAAGGATTTTCTTGCTAAAAAAAGATTCAAAGCCACAAGTAATATCCATTGATACACATCCAATGTCTTAACATAGGAAACAACTAAAGCTAACCCCAGTAACAGCAGTATTTCAGAAAAGCTGTAGTAATTTAAAGAACTAAGAATACTTTTAAGACATGTGCATAGGATCTTGTTTATTCCAAGTTAAATTCCTTGTTATTCCAAAGTTAAATGCCTTGTTAGGGTGAGTGTATATCACTCCGAAGAAAGCATTTTTCAGTTTCTCTTCTAGAACTAAAATCCTGATGACAAACATTTTTCATGACTTTCAGAAAGATCATTATTTTTCGATAACAAAACATGGCCTCTTCTGAAATAGCATGTATTATCCAGGAGGTGACTGAAGTATCTATAGGTGGGAAAATAAGAACATAAAGGACAAGAACATATGTGCATGAGCTAGCATCTAAACAGCCCACATTTCCAGCTTCTGGAGGTATCATGTATTGTTCTGCCTTTATTATTTGCACATACATACAGAAGTAATAATATATCAAGTATGTCCATAAGTACTAATGTGGCCTGGTTGTTTTTTAAAAATATTTTAAGTTGCATAATAAGCAACAGCATTAAGTCTCTATTATTTGACAAAGGTTAATGTATTAATTTCTTTCCTAACATTTAAGAAACAGTTTGATTCTTCCAATGATATTGTTACTTTCTGAATTTTTCATTGTGGTTTATTTTTCGTGGGGTTTTTTTGTTTGTTTGTTTTAAATTTCTGTGCTCTTTAACCATAATTTGGCTCATATCACTCAGAAAGTAAGTGGCAAAAGAAGAAAAATATGTTCAATTGTTACAACTGTAATAGTGCAAAGATGCATTTTTATTTAATCTACTTTTTAGAAGGTTTTGGTAAAATCAGTTCTATCAAAACTCTACTAGTGAGAAGGAAAAGCACGAGGACAGTGGAAAAAACTAAAATGAAAACAGACAACCCATTCTCATTATGCTCTAAACCAGTACTTACACCTGTTCTATCTACTGATTCTATATAAATGACCAGACACAAATTAAATTTATTAGATTCTCACCAATTTCAGGGGTCTTTAAAGTAGATCCTAAGTGTCTAGGTCCAGAAAGAAGACATTGTTAGAAGACTCAAAGTAATAAGTATGGTGCTTTTAACATAACCCGTAAGGGGTTCTACTTAACGC
Source organism: Ardeotis arabs (assembly GCA_011801015.1). Lineage (NCBI taxonomy): Eukaryota > Metazoa > Chordata > Aves > Otidiformes > Otididae > Ardeotis > Ardeotis arabs. Next base: position 19,921 of record JAAGAY010003109.1, read on the forward strand.
AGTGAGAGTTGATACACTTTCCACTCTTTGCTCGTGATCAAAGTTTTACTGCCATCTAGTGACAACTCTGTGCTTTATGAAAAACAGTTGCTACAGTCAAAATCATTGCTGGTGAATAAGCATTCACTTGAACTGTCTTAAATGGCATCAGTTTTGGAAAACTCTTGAGAAAAGCCCAAGTGTGGATGGAGAGAATCAAAATATGTCACTAGACCTCCTCTCAAGATCAAAGCTGGTTTAGCACATTTCAAGTTTTTAGCAATGCAGAAACTTGGTACTCCTGGACTTTCTTTAGTAAGGTTTCCATGTCAAGAACTTCAATGAAGCATCTTGCCCAGTGTTACAGGGCTTTAATTCTAATATAACTGAAAAGCATCAATAGCTATCTATATTTGTTTAAAAAATGGGATTTGTTGTCAATGACCATCTTGTTAAAGACACTGCATGTTACATAGATGGTCTAGTTCCTGATACCACACGTTCCCTCTGGGAACTGAAAGGAAAACTGATGCCTTTATGACTAAAAAAACATCACTGGCAGTTAAAGGTCTGAAGCATAAGACTAGAAGGGACCACTAAGGCAAACAAAGTCTTTCACAGTCACAGGCGATCAGAAGTTCTTTCATACACTGATCAGTATCTATCTCAGCTGCATGTCTCCTTTTATTATTTTTATGAAGAAGCTTCTCAGAACCTTGCTGCTCTGTTGGCTAAAAACCAATTACTTTCTGCAGATGGCATTTAGTAGATTTATAGTGTATGCACAAGCCCAGACTAATTCATTCCTCCACAAGCATACAAAGACTGTAGAAGTATTTTTAAGAAAAACAAAGATAATTTTACTCATTTGAGAAAACTGGAGAAAAATTAAGGGTACAATATTTTAACTTCTCTCATCTTTACAGCAGGCTAAAATGAAAGGCATTTGTACAGGAGGCATGGAACAAGAACTTCACTGTCCAATTTTATTAAACCTAACACCTTAAGAATGACAGCCTGTGCAAACACTTCTCTGTCCACACTGCACATGGCATTGCAGTGACACAGCTGGTTGGTTCTTGAGTGTCCAGGAATTTCTAAGCACCATCAGGCAAAACCATACTGATTTTGTCAAAAAAATAATGTGGCACAAGGGAGAAATGGTACATGCAAATCTCCTTTCCTTTGGTTAACTGAATTCAAGCTTGTGGTTTTTCTGTGTTTGATTGTAGATCGAACAATCTCCAACTACTAGCACATTTCTACCATATCTGTTCATTTTCCCCACATACCAAAATATGTTGGCACTCCAAAATGTTCATCTCCCGTATGTGGGGTGGGGTGGAGGGGGGATCCTGGTACTCTGAAATGTTAATCTTCCCATACAGACAAAAAAACAATACTAAGAAGAAAAAAATCATGGGAGAAGAAATGTGCGTGCATACACAATTTGGTGTCAGAAAAGGAAGCCAGAAGAGACAGAGCTAGAGTAAAGATGGGAACGGAAGATGGAATTATAGCAGATAAAAATACTACCATGGAAGTATAAAGTTGCATTCTCACAAGAGCAAATAACAAATACGGCAATCAACTTACAGACATCTTACACTTCTTAGACAACTCAGTAAAAAGCTTTGTCTGTTTTCCAACAGCTTCACCAGGAACTGAGGGAACTCAGCACTCCCCATTACAGGCTCACTGTTCATTAGTCACCAGAACTACAGTCTGTTTTATGGAAAAAAAAAAAAACAAAACCGAACAACCCACACCCAAAAAACAAACAAAAAAAACCAGCTCCAGTTGCTTTAAAATTAAAACAACTGCTCTAAAGATGAGTATTTCTAACAAAAAAGAAAAAAAAAAGAACGTAGTTTAAAAGAAAAACTCATACCGAACAGGAGTCTGTGGAAGTATAACATTAAGTTCCTCATCTGGATTGTTTTTTAGTGGTGTCCTCTCCAACTGTGAGCTACAGAAATGGAAAACAAATTTATGAAGAACTAAGCTAATTCAAAAAAGAATATTTTCTACAAAGACTTACTAATCTGAAGAGAAAACTGCAGAACAGATAGAAGATCTAAATGTTCAACCACTCCAGTTGTTAGAACAATATAATTTAAATTCCCAAGAAGATCTGCTTTGAGCAGGATGATGGACTAGATAACCTCCAAAGTTCCCTTCCAACTTCTTATTTATTTTCTAGAATTCTATTTCTAAACAGCTTAATTTATATGTACAGATAGTATTACCTCCATTTTAATCCAATTTTAATGGCATGTATTTTTCTAGCACAGATAAAGTCACAGACTCACACTGTGAGCTCACAAGTTATGGAAATGTTGAATTGCCTAGAACTACTGGAATTTAAGAGTATGAAAAAAAAAAATCAAATAGAATCACAGAATAGTTTATGTTGGAAGGGACCTTTAAAGGCCATCTAGTCCAACCCCCCTGCAGTGAGTAGGGACATATCCAACCAGATCAGGTTGTTCAGAGCCTAATCCAACCTGGCCTTGAATGTTTCCAGGGATGGGGCATCCACCACCTCTCTGGGCAATCCGTTCCAGTGTTTCAACACTGTCACTGTAAAAATTTTTTTCCTTATAGCTAGTCTGAATGTATCCTCTTTTAATTTAAAACCATTACTCCTTGTCCTGCTAAAAAGTTTGTTCCCATCTTTCCTATTAGCCCCCATTTAAGTATTGAAAGACTACTGAAAGATCTACCCAGAGCCTTCTGTTCTCCAGGCTGAACAACCCCAGCTTTCTCAGTCTTTCTTCAGAGGAGAGGTGTTCCATCCCTCTGACCATTTTTGTGGCCCTCCTTTCAACCGGCTCCAAGAGGTCTATGACATCTGTATTACTGAACAGCACCAGTGAATGTGCCTGGGCACTGCTACTTTACTGTTTCTCCTGCTAAACCATCGGTGGCTCATTTCTGTCCCAGGCAAACTACCATTCCCCAATTTGTGGGTAACAGGTCAGAAGTCAGAATGGGCTGAGGGCCACTCCCAGCAGGCGGCTTCCAGATGCCACCATCTGGTTTTAGGAAGGAGAGGCTGGACAGTGAGGACCCAAGCCATTCCATGTCAGCTGGCCCCAGAGCTGTTAACACCACCTCAGGCATATAAAATCAACAGCCTCAGCCTCCTGCTCCTTTTCACAATTCCTCAGCTTCGCCTGGATGACAGGAGCTTGCAGAGTAAGAATTAGAGTACAGCTTCCAAATCATTTTAGGCAGAGTGATAGCCATATGTTTTCTAATTATTTAAGAAATAATGTAAAGCAAGGCTGGTGATGTCAGAAATACCTTAGCTGAACTACAAACCTGAGGTCAACAGGTTACTGAGATCTTAGTTTATAACATGAAATATAATATAATGAAAGCAGTAAACAGAAATATTACCATGCTATGACATCAGGCTGTAGAGTTTCATCATGATCCAGAAATAATCTTGCATCTATATCTTTGTTTTTGAGATAGAGCTCATCATACTGTTTCGAGAGAACCTCAACCTCAAAAAACAGTGAAAAAAAATCCTTTATTTTATAGGAATAAGTTTGACAATTTAGTGAACAATACAAGCTAGTCCTACCTCATGAATACAATGCTGAAATGCTAAGAGAATGACCTTGGAGCTCACAAAGTCACTTCTTGCACAACAGCTGAAACATACTCAGAGGAAATTTATTGTTCCCACACACAAAGATAATACTTTATAAGAGAAAACAATCCAAGATCATAAGACTTTTTTTAAAGAAATGCAGGTCTTAACACTGTAAAAGAGATAAAAATAGCTACAGTGGGAGACACAGACCTGCAAATCAAACTAACATTTCCAGGCTTTTAAATCTTTCCTTCCAGAAAAAAAGAGGTGTGCCCAGGAGCAGAAAATGTAAAATGATTGTCCTTAGAATAGCTGGACATGAAGGCTAAGACCTAAACTCAAGCCTTCTTTTCCTAAGTGTAAGGAAGAGTTTCTCTATTTCATATTAATATTTGTAGTGTTGTAGTTCTTAAAGACACGTCTATTTCTACAAAAACACAGACCACTATTTCACCTTCACATGCTTTTTAAATTACTATTAAAAGTTTCTTAGTTGATTACATCCCATACTGATATGACTTCATTTTGCATGGACAAGTTTGTGTTTTGTTTTGTTTTTTTATTTTGAGTGACTAATATTAACTGGAAGTCTGGAATTTTTTTATCAGGGACAGATACTAGCCTCCACTTCAAATCTGTTGCTGTGCTCCTACAGAAGTAGGCAGTCACCTCATTTATCTATTCACTGAGCCTTTAAAAATACTAAATGATGCTGTGCTCTGGCAAATTCCTGCTAGAAAAGAGGCAACAGTGCGTAAGAACCCAAATTAGTCCTTTTCCAGTCCCAAGAAAAAGCCAGCTGCAAATACCTCCCACACAGCTTTTCTCCTCATTCTCTCCTTTTACCTTTGCCAAATGAATTTGATCCAAACTGATCTCATGGTTAATCTTTGAGGTTAGGACTAATAAATCAAAAATGATCTTTCAGTTCCTATTATCACAATTTTTTTTATTTTAAAAGTTAATTATCTTTTCATTTTCCATTATCTTCCTAATGGCTTATGTGTTCTTTTTGTTCAAAATATTTCAGTATTTTATAAACATCTAGAAAATTCAGATTCTCACTGAAAAAAAACCAGCAGCTCTTAGACAAAATGGCTGTACTGGGCTAAGTAGGAAGACACTTCGAGCCAACAATAAGAGTTCTGAATCAATCTATTCATCAGTTCATAAAGCCTGACCATCAAACACACAGTGAAGACAAATGAAACACCAGCATTAAGCTTCAAAAGCTTTTCTTGGTTTGGAAATAAGATTAAAATTTATCAAAAGCTCAGTAGTTTTTTATGAAAATGAAACTCAATTTAAATGTCCTTATTACTAGCTATTGTACTAATGACCGCAGCTGTGGCTGATGGTTAGCTGGATTACATATATAAACTGACTACCTCTGAAATATAGCTGTAACTTTGTGCTTTGTTTCAGAACATCCCCTCAGGCACTCAAGTTTCAGAAGCAAGGATCATGTGACCAGATTTTTCTTCAAATGCATCATTTTTTAAGGTGTGTAATTCAAGACTGTATGCATTTACAGAGTGACTTCAGAGACTTGATATTGTAATAATTGTATTCTAGATTAACAGTCACAACAAGATCATGGATATGAAACTCATGTCAGGTTTTGCTTTGAGCAAAAGCACTGGTTCAGCCTCAAGAAATTCATTTCTTAAATTCAAATGTAAAAGCTAAATATACTCCATGAATACTGGAATCCTTGCTAAGCCACATTCCTGAAAAACAATGCATTTTGCTAGATTATTTTAGAAGAACCTATTAGAACTTCATCAATGTGTAAAGAGAATCTTAAGTAATTTGGCATGATGTAAAGCATTGCTGTTGAACTGTCTTAAATTACCTCTGGTAGTCCATTTGAAGCTACAATACCAACAGAATTCAAGAAAGGAAGAAAGCTTGTAAAATACAAATTTTTGACCTAAAAAAAGAAAAAACATAACATTAGCAATGTACAGAGGCAGCCATGCATACACTGCTTCCATGTCTTTAAATCAAGAAACTAAATGAGACATTTTTGTAATGCACTGTGTTTTGTTTTAATAAAGCAAAAATTAAATTGCCTACACATCCAGAACATAGGGATATGTAAGCATGCAGCGCACAATCCATTGCTGGAACATTAAATGACTGAACTGGGAAAGAACTGTACTTTTCCTAGGCCTCTTGAATTTCTGTTTCCATTATCTGCTTGGATATACAAAAATCAGTCCTTTTTACACAGGAATAGATTAATCAGCGAAGGAAAAGGGGAATGGGGTCTTTAAGATCCCATGCAGAAGGATTATGCTTTTTGTGTACGTTTTCTCTTTGTGAGATGCAGCTGTGAAACCCCATCAGAGCAGCCCTGTGTCCACACACTACATGCTGTGATCAGTGTATAACTTTGTCCTGCATTCTTCACAATTCAGTTTCCCTGGCAAAGTTATCGTCCATACCAAAGGGTCTGGGTTTTTGTAGTTTTTTGTTGAGTTTTTGTTTTTCTGGGTTTTTTGTTTGTTGTTTTTTTAAAAAAAACCTACCTACTACAGAAACTATGGAATGGCAGAATACCTTCACTACTGAACTTCAGGGAATAGTTAAGCAAGAGCAAGTACTGAGATTTAAAAAGATCATTTAAATAAATGCATATCCCAGGTGAGGTTTAGCAACAAGATCTAAGAGACTAAATCACAGGCATTACCTCATCTAAATTACAATCATGCTCTTTACAAAGGACTTCAATAACTTTCGTATCAGTATCGATCTGCTTTGAAGTACGCGGACTCCTATTCTGACCTCTTCTTGGAGTTCGAGCTGAACCATTAACAGTCACTGCAGTCACAGCAGACTCTGGAAAGATAGTCAGAACCATCACAAGGTTACAGTCATCTTGAGAAAGAAGATATTTAAATTTTTAAACCTGAGAGATTTAAAATTTTATATGATTTTTCAGATCCTTCTCTTAAATATTTCCCTTTTGATCTGTTCAGCTGAGTAAGAAGCCTTCATTACAGAAAGTCTATACAAAAAGAAAACTGATTTTTAAATTCCCATATCAGTATTTGGACATTTTGTTTTTAAAAGAATATTAAACACAGAATGTAATAACACTTTTTATAAGTAGCTTTGAAGAAGCATTTGTTTTGCAAAGCAAGGAAAGCCTTATCTTTTCACAGATGAGTAACTATTTCTTCTATTTTTACAGAAGCATGAAACAAGGAGCTGAAAGAGTAATTCATTCTACATGTCTGACGGTTAATAAAGTCAATGCAAGACTTAAGTGCTGGTGGGAACCTGGAATATGGTTCTGCAGGGAATTCCTCCTTTCCCCAACACCCTCAGCAAATAAGTAGGAACAAACAAGTTCACCTTGAAGAAGATATCAAAAAACCTTAATTCAGTGAGGTAAAAATACCTAATTTTGTTAAGCAAAAAGTAGATGGCTTCAAAATTGCCAGCTTGAAACATGTGAATTATATTAATAACATACATTAATATCATTAAATATTGCTGGTTTAAAAGTGACATTCTAATCAGCATGCTGTTCTTATCTGTAACTTCATTTGTATTTGATAACTGTTCTGAGAACATCTGACAAACTACACTGCTTGGGTGGTTGCATCTTAATCCCCTCAGCCTTAGTCAGATCATGAAGCTTGACATCATTTAGCACAATGTGAAGCCTCTTTGTCACGAGGATTTGAACAATACACTGTGTTATGTGCTGAAAGAATGAAGCGCTGTCTGACACTTTACACAGCACCTGCACATATCACACAGCTTCAAGTGTAAAGCATTAGATTTCTAACTTATGACTGTGATACCCATATTAGCAATTTAGTCTGAAGTGGCAGCATTTCTTTTCAAGATACGATGCACAGAACCCAGAACCAGAATGTTTCTAATAATGAGCATCTAGTCCTCAGTTTCACTAAAAAAAAAAATAAATCAGTGTGAACACAGAGTTCAAAACCAGGTAGCTGCAATTCAGTGTTCTTTGAAAAATACCTACTTTATGACATCTGAAATAAGCAGTAGCGTATGTGTGTCCTACCATGAAGGACAAATTTAAATTCAAAATAGTACTGGAGGAGGGCAGACATTTGCTTGCCACAAGCCCAACCACTCCCACCCTTTATTTGTATTGGCATTACAATAAAAATGAGGTTATTTGTTCTTACCTGCAACAAATAACTACTAGGTCAGATAAATATCCTCCAAAACATGGAATTTAAAGAATATAACCATGAATACATCATCTACTCTATGACATTATAACCCAAGTAGATAATTTAGTTGTGAAACAAAGAAATAAGGAAAGTAGATTTAGGCTAATTAATACTAATTAATATTAAAAAATTTGTTTTCTACATACTGCAGCTCCAAATACTTCAGTATATCAATTCCACAGCTTCCAGAATAAAATATTCTACAAAAATAGAATTCTATCTTTGAAAGTTACCATAAATGCTTACTTTCTCTGACTTTTTAGTGAGGTTTACCAGATTTTAGGTACAAAAACTGAGTGTACAAAAAGTTACTGCTGAACAGGAGTTTCTACAGTGAAGATCCTTTATATCTTTACTTTAAAAAGACATTTGCTAATAACAAAGAGGATGTAATAAAAGCAAAGCTATGTACATTTTACCTCTTAACATTTTATTTTGAGCTACCACTGCAGTCAGGTTTTCTATCCACCATATATTTCTTAAATGCCTGTGTTGTCCAGTATCTTGTACATTTCTGTTGTCATCACAGTGTTGCATGCCAATGAAATAAGAGAGTCACAGCATCACGTTTTCCTTTTGTAACTCAAAGCAAACCAAAATAATAGTTCTGTCATCACCTACCCAGAACCTGAATTATTTTACTGAAGTGAAACAAGTTTTAACAAGCCCTTGAACAACTTGTATGGTCAGAGGACATAGCAAATGGATGGTAGGAATAGGAAAAATAGGAAAAAAAAATTATATTAAATACACTGTGTTCTGGTTTTGTTTAGTGAGGGGGGGCCTAAGGTGGTAGCTTCTGTAGGAAACTGTAGGAAACTGCTGGAAGTCGCTCCCCTTTGTTCAGTGGACTCGGCCGGGCCTAGGGCAGACCCGCTCCTGGCCAAGGCCGAGCCAATTGGTAGCAGAATGTTCCATGATAACGCCTCTGCAATAACGTATTTAAGAAGGGGAAAACGGGGAAAAAAAAAAAAAAAGAGAAGATGTGAAGCAGCTGAGCAGGGGCAGAGAGGGGGAGGCGCGAGCGTTGTGGGCCTTGCAGCCCTCACCCTCTGGCCGGGTGGCCGACTGGCCCAACTCGGCCCAGCCTGGCTGCAAGAAGTGGAGAAGAGATAAGATGTGAATAAGATGTAAAAAGGATCCTGAGAGGCATCTGCCAGCCTGTTGTGAAGAACTTTTGTGAGGAATGGCTGCAGATGCCAAGGTCAGTTCAGAAGGAGGGGGAGGAGTAATGCGGCTCCTGGCCAAGATTCCCCTGCAGCCTGTGGTGATGACCATGGTGGAGCAGGTTGTCTCCCTGCAGCCCATGGAGGTCCACAGAGGGGCAGAGATTCACCTGCAGCCTGTGGAGGTCCCCACGCCGGAGCAGGTGGAGACCTGAAGGAGGCTGTGGCCCGTGGAGGGCCCGCTGGGGCAGCTGTTCTGGAGGGACTGCACCCCGTCGAAGAGATGACCCACGCCAGAGCAGTTTCACAAAGGACTGTGGCCCGTGGAAGGGACCCCACGATGGAGCAGGGGAGGAATGTGAGGAGTTCTTCCCCCGACGACGAAGCAGCGGCATAAAACAACACGTGATGAACTGACCGCAACCCCCATTCCCTCTGCCCGCTCTGTGCCGCTCGGGGCGGGGCAGGGCTGGGGGGAAGGTAGCAGAGATAATGTTAAGCCCAGGAAGAGGGAGGGGTGGGGGGGAGGTTATCTTGTTCCCTGTCTCATTCTCCTGCTAGTTTTAGAAATATTTTTTTCCCCAAGTCAAGTCTGTTTTGCCCATGACGGTAACTTTAAGGATTTCTCCCTGTCCTTATCTCAAACCTCGAGCCTTTTTCCTTATAGTCATCTCCCCCTGTTCTCTTGGAGGGTGGGGGGAGTAAGAGAGAGACTGCATAGTCTGGTCCCGATTGGAGCTGAACTACGACACACTGCCACATTCAGATAATTTAATTCAAGTTCACTATGATCTAAATTGAACTAAAACATCCAAAAATCCATTTTAATAAGCTTAAGAAGTTTGATTATGTTAATTACAAATGTTAGCATGACTCTAATAGAAATTTAACCAATTTACTTTCTACTTCAGTGAACAAAAACAAAATCCTTACTGTATGGTTCCTTGAGCATAGCAGGAGGTGACAGTTTGATAAAGTAATCTAAGACACACAGCAATAACTGGAAAGAAATCACCAGGTCATCTTCCACTTGCAACACTTTACCTGCAAACATTTAAAAAGGCAAAGAAAACCTTTGTGAGACGTTTAACTTGATTTTAAAAGTAATTTTGAAAAAATAAAGATTTGGAAGTTCATTTAATAAAACACTACAATAAGAGTTCAGAAAGCATCATACAGGATGTCATTGTTCTTTAAAAGCTATCGATTTTAAAACTCACATTTCCTAAGAGGTTTGTTGCTTCCTAGATAGCATACATATAAATAAATTCAGTGTGCACAAAATTCCTGCCTCTCAGTGCTCTCTCCTGATTTCTTTTTCATTTTACTACAGTGGAGTAACTGTGTAGACTATTTTACCTGCATGTACCTCTTATTTCTGTGCAACTCTTCACTTTCTTTTTTGTGGTGCTACAGAAGCTTTGTGAAAGCTGCTAAGTATTCAGAAAGGAGGAGTTGCTAGTACATAGTGAAGAGAAATTCAAAACATGCTATCTACATTGTATGCTCAACTGTCAAATTTATAGGAAATGACTTAAAAGTCACACAAATATTAGCATGAAGAGCACTTTTAGAACTACATTATTCCAGCTGTTCCCAAATTATGATTCATATCCCAGAAAATATATACAGGGCCATTCCAAGATGGGATGTTTTGCCATGAAAAATTTGGAAAGCTGACAGTGATTCAGAGAAGCTACAGACCACTACTTGCGCTCTATTTACACATGCAATTTTCATATTTATTTTCCATCAGAATTAGCAAGCATCACCCAGGCTCTCCTGTGACTTCAACTATTTGTTGGTAAATTTTAGCATTCCTTATTCTCAATGAAAAGGCAGACTAGAAAAACTTTGTGGGTTTTGCTTTATGCTTAGAGAATTCTAGTGAAAAAGCTCCAGGAAGCTCAGCTCATCCAAGACTGATTTTGATGGCAGAGATGTGTACACTTCGCTGATAACACAGACCTGGCGTAAGCAGCAATTAAGATACATGATTCATTCCTTTCTGTAGGAGTAGTACAATGAGACAGGACTGCATGGACTACTGTAATTGTTTCATCACTCAGCTTTAACTGGAACTTCAGCCTTTTCTAAGAAGAATTGTAGTATATATCATTTTCAGGGGCTTATTATCTTATATTATAAGATATATATATTATCTTATATTATAATAATATATAATTATTATTCAATTTAATGTATTTATTTATATATTTTTAAAATATTTATAATATATGTAAGCCTATTGAAAACATTCTGCCAGTTTTTCCAGGTAATCATCCATTATTAAAATAGGGGTAGATTATAAAGCACCTCAGAATAGACTCAGATACAGAATACCAGCCTTCAAAGTAAAAAACCAACCAAACTTATAAAGCTTAAAAAAATATATATACACGGGAAGTAATAGAAGTTAAAATAGCTGAATTTTATAGAAAGAAATACTGCCAAGGAGTTACAAAAGCCAAACAGTCAAAATATTCTGGGCCTGTAATATGGACATTTATAATAAGGACATCAGTATCATACTGAACATGTAAAACAAACCCATAAACTCACTTCAACAATATTCATTAAAATAACTGTCTTTTAATCAAAACTCACCTTTTGCCAGCAAAAAAGTAATCCAGTAATTTTTTAGGACTAATACAGAACTGAGTTCAGCAGAAATCCTGTAAAGACACAAAGACTTTAAGTCTTTGCATTAACAGCTCTGTAATAATTTAAACTATAGTTTCTGAAAACATGCTTTAGTCTATGGAACAATTTAAGATAACATGCAACATTTCCCATATAGTTAAGTTTATTAGAACCATAGAATGGTTAGAGTTGGAAGGGACCTTCAAAGGTCATCTAGTCCAACCCCCCTGCAAGAAGCAGGGACATCCCCCACTAGATCAGGTTGCTCAGAGCCTCATCCAGCCTAGCCTTGAACATTTCCAGGGAGGGGGCATCCACCACCTCTCTGGGCAACCTGTTCCAGTGTTCTACAACTCTCATCATAAAAATTTTTTTCCTAATATCCAATCTAAATCTACCTCCCTCTATTTTAAAACCATTACCCCTTGTCCTATCACAACAGGCCCTACTGAACAGCCTCTCCCCGTCTTTCTT
>JAAGAY010003110.1:0-28545 GCA_011801015.1 Ardeotis arabs
TTTTTTTTTTTTTTTTTTTTTCAGTGCAGAGTAATGATTATAGTAAGATCCAGTTAGGTTAGAGATGTCTTACTCCTTCTGTTGATTCTTATGAATTGCTTTGTATTTAGTGTTTTTGCTTTTAGATAAAGGCAATGTGAGTGAAAATTTTTGCTTAATTATCTTTGAACCATTTTAAATCAAATTACTTTTTTAAGCATGAAGCTGGAGAAAAATACAATTCTAGAAAAGTGGTGTAATTTTCTTTGTACTAGTCTGAAATATCCCACTTAACTAAGATTGTTGGGAAATAATGTTGAAAGCTGAGATTTAATTTATACATTCTTTATATTTTCTCTCTTTTCTGGTGTGAACGAGTATAAATCAGTGTTCCTGTGTTTTAGTAGTGCGGATTTATTTGTCAGAAACTTGAAGGAGACCATTTATCATTCTGTTGAATAGCTGTCATTAACTGCTGCTTGTTAATTGAACCCAAAAAGCTGAACCTAGTGAATTAGTCTGATTCTTAAAAACAGATTTAAAAAACCCTCAAAAACCCTCAACAAAACCAGAACAAAATTAAAAAACCCCCACAAACCAAACGACAACAAAAAAAATGTCAAAAAATCCTGACCAAACAAAAAACTGCAAAACTATGTAACTATGTGAATAAGGTGATGATCTGATTGAAATATTTCTTCTTTTCCCTTTATATTAACTTCTATTTTTCTGAATCTAGTTTATTAAAAGTCTTCATTTCTTCTCTCTTCTGTCTTTCATTTTTTTTTGCCTCAGCTCCGTTGGTTTTCTCCTCATTTTTCTAAGGACCATTAAGAAAACTTGAGCCTGGAAGGCTGTAGAAAGGAAGGAATGAACTTCATCCTAGTGTAAAATCTCCTATAAACTATCTGAGCACATGGTATGTGATAGCAGATGGCATTTGTGCACAGATTTCACTTGATCACAGAATGAGTTTCAATTAATCAAGGATGGAATAGTTTCTCTAATTACTTCTTGGCAGAGAGCTATATATACAGGATATATTCTGCAAGCACTTGATAACCTTATTTAAAATGTTTCGTGACAGTACAGTAGATATTTGTTTGATTTCCTGGTTTAAAATCACCTACAAATTGTATAGTTTCTGACTTCTGTTTATGAAGAATGAATTACATATTGGAATTATGCAAGGGATTTGTATCTTCTGTTCCTGACTTATTATTCAGGGCTTGTTAGGACTACAGGCTGAAAAACTGAAGGACAGAGAAGTTATTCATGTTCTTCTAGCTTTTATAATGCTTACTAATAGATAGTATATAGTTAGAATAATTTTCTTGAAAGGTTATACATCTGCTTTCGGAAGCTCCTAGTTTAGACTATTTTCACTATTCGTATGTGTTTTAGTTACAATTCTGACAGTAGTAACATGTCTAGGCTGGTGAGGAGGGAGAAGTGAAGAAAGGAAGCTTTACAAAATAAGCCAATTTTAGGTTTTCTGTGCCAGAAAAGCTTTACATGCTTCCACATCTGCATTCTAATTTCAGAAGATCAGTTAATGTCACCATACAAGAAGTAGATTACATATACTTGATTTCACTAAAAATAATTATCCTGGATTATATTTGGTTTTGTCTTTAATTGTTTACAGAATATTCACATCATCTCTTGTCGTGTTGGGAAAAATATCTCTGTGATAAAGCTTAATTGTCCAAACAGCTTTAAAACACGTTTCCACAGTGCATCCTTCTAATTTCTTTTACAGTGTAATTTACTGTAAAATATTCTAATTAGTTAAAGTAGAAATTGGAATGGGTAGCAGTCTTTCCCATTATGTCAGGTGTATTTTCTTCTCACTCCTTTGTTGATATTCTAGCTTTTTTTGAAGGGCCATGGCTTGGGGAACAGTAATTTATTAATTGCAGAGGTACCGAAATCCCTCCTGTGTGGTGAATATGAATAATTATTTGAGCTGAGTGGAATTAATGCTGTTGGTTTTCAAATATCATCAGTGATTAGGAGACTAATTGCTAATTATACTGTCATTTTGCAAGCATTTTGTATAGTATGACTGGATTTTTTGTTAATCAAACAGTGTAATCTTGCATAGGTTCCTATAGCCACTTTTATATTAATAGCCAGTATCTCTAATGGGGTCACTTCTGAGCCGTCTAGTGACTTATCTGCTTGATGGTATTGTGATAGCTATGCAGTGGCACTGATGGTACTGCAAAATTAACTGCTGTTTGCAGTAATTGGTGTTCTGGCCATGTAGAATAAACTACTGCTTCTGCAGTAGATTTCAAGTAGATGCTAAAGAAGAGTGTAAGAAATCTGCAGTGAAGACTGCTGCATAGAGTTGTGAATGGTCCCTGTTATGGGAGTGGATGGAAGTGAAATACTGCAAAGAGTTTTACTCTGTTTCTGAACGGAAAAGAGAAGAAAGTAGAAGCTGAAAAAGTATGAACTAGAATAACTGTTGCTATGAGATGGATTAGCCTTGAGATGCTTTCTCCACACTTGAGTCTGAAGGCTAATCGTTATGGGCTGGCAGAGTTTACTTGCAACTTTCTGAAGGATTTTTCTTGTTGTGTGAAGTTCGAGATGAACTTCCTGCAGGGAAGCTAAGGATCCTGGGATGACTCTACTGGAGAGTGAACTGAAGTTCTAGTCTGTCTGAGACTATTTGCAAAAGGGTGGACTAGACTTCTGCTAATGTCTTTACTAAAACTTGAGGATTTTTTTGTATTATGAGATGCTGAGAGTACAGCTCCTTGATCTCCATATAAATATGGAATAGGAAGAAAGAGCTGCAGCTAGTTTAAATAACAACTTGATTAGTCTTAGAAAGGTAAGCCAGTTCTGATTGCTGGTAGCTGAGGAAAGGTTTTTTTTTCTGTTCGGAAAAATCTTGAACTGCAGGCCGTGGGAAGGACTCACGCTGGACCAGTTCATGGAGTGCTGTCTCCTGTGGGAGGGACCCCACGTTGGAGCAAGGGAAGAGTGTGAGGAGTCCTCCTCCTAAGGAGGAAGGAGCAGCAGAGACAACTGACCGCAACCCCCATTCCCTGTCCCCCTGCTCTGCTGGCAGGGAGGAGGTGGAGAAATCGGGAGTAAAGTTAAGCCCAGGAAGAAGGGAGAGGTAGGGGGGGTTGTTCTTAAGATTTGATTTTGTTTATCATTCTTCTTCTCTGGTTTGATTGTTAATAAATTAATTTTCCCAAGTCGAGTCTGTTTTGACCATGACGATAATTGGTGAATAATCTCTTTCTGTCCTTTCTTGACCCACGAGCCTTTTGTTGTATTTTCTCTCCCCTGTCCAGCTGAGGAGGGGAGTGATAGAACAGCTTTGGTGGGCACCTGGCATCCAGCCAGGGTCAACCCACCACAACAGGCCACTAAAATGGTAATAGTTATTATGCGATCGCAGTGCATGACTGCAGCGGCCTTCAGAGTGGATGACTTGCTTTCCAAGTTTATGGTGAAATTTTAAACTATATATACCTAATGTATTTTTCTTCAAATAAACCCGACCTAGGGACTAAGAATGGAAGAATTATTTTTAAATTATTAGTTTGAACTTTAAATTATTAAATTATAAATAAATAGATAGTTGTTAAAATAGTCTTTTTCTTTTTCCCCAGCTGTAGCAGAAGTGAAACTTCGTGATGATCAATATACCCTTGACCACATGCGTGCTTTTGGCATGTATAATTATCTTCACCTTGATTCCTGGTACCGGGATAATGTCTACTATGTTGATCAGTTCGGAAGGGTTATGAATCTGTCAGTGACTCTGGTAAGAATAAACTTATTTTAAAAATTACTGAATTTGAAAAGATGGGGGGTAGATAAGGAAGAAAATATGACAAGTAGGATCCAAATGCAAAAACTAGGGGAAGCTATTGCCAGGAAGACAGGTAGATTAACAAAAATACAGTTCACCAGGAAGAACTGAAAAGATTTTAAGTGAGATTTCTGACATCTTTTCATTAATAGTATTGCATTAGTATTGCAGTAGTGCTGCATCTGGTTCCATTCTTGGGAAGACAGACACGATGACAAGCTGAACAAAAGAGCAGGCACTTCTTTTCTAGTTGCTGACTGTTTCTCCTCTACGTTACTTGATGTTTGTCTCTTTGCTAATTTGAAAATCAAGTCATTGTAGACATAAGGAGAGAAAGAAGCTGTACGTGTTAGAATTAGATATGCCAGCCTTGATGGACTAATAGCTTAATCTGGGCATCACTTGTTGAGGGCAAAAAGATGCTGGTGACCCTGTGCAAACTTGAAATAGAGTATAAGCAAGCTAGACCAAGTCTGAAAAACATGACCATTCTCTGCTTGTGTACTGATGTTCTTAAGTAGTCAAACTTTCTATTTGTTTTCAGCCATTTTAATGCATGGATGCAGTAGTTTCTGTTACAAAGCTATTCTTCATTCTGGAGGGGAAAGGACATGGTTCTGTGGACACCCTGTTTCTGGTATATACAATTGTAGTGCTTGGTCATGAAGGAATAAAAGACTGTGTGGAAGGAAAAATATCTATTGTCATGCCACCAAGGAATTTGACTTGTAAACCAGTGGGACAAAAGAAAACACAGGACGATGTGTGATTTTTTTGAGAGTGCAAGATTCTGGGAGTGGAAATTACTAGGCCAGGACTAAGCTAAGAAAAGTCCTGAAATGGTAGTTCTAGATTTTTTTAGGAAATACAGGTTTCCAGAGGATGGTAGGCTGAGAACTGAAGCTGGAAAATAGTTCCTTTACTTTTCATAGAACATAGAAGCAGTTGGAGCCTTTGGCAGACTTTTGCAGAGATAGAATAATCTTCTGGGACTTCTTCCAAATCTTTTGAGATCATCTGGATTCCCAGTAGGAAAGTCTGAAAGAAAGAAGCTTGTCAGGGAAAGCCTTCTGTGAACAGTGGCTTGTCACAGTCTCATTTTTTGTGTTTTTTCCTTGTGGCTGGTTAACCTTGACTGACTGCCAGACGCCCACCCAGACCTCTCTTACTTCCCCTCTCCAACAGGATGAGGAGAAAATAAGACAGAAAAGCTTGTGGATTCAGATAAAAACAGGAAGATCACTCACTAATTACTATCAAGGGCAAAACAGAC
This sequence comes from Ardeotis arabs, assembly GCA_011801015.1. Lineage (NCBI taxonomy): Eukaryota > Metazoa > Chordata > Aves > Otidiformes > Otididae > Ardeotis > Ardeotis arabs. Next base: position 5,097 of record JAAGAY010003110.1, read on the forward strand.
TTGATCTTGGGAAAATTAATTTAATTTGTTGCCAATTAAAAGTAGAGGAAGATGATGAGAAACAAAATCACACAAAGCTGCTATAGAAGCTTGCTCTGGCATGGGCTTTTCATGGGCTGCAGTGCAGATATCTGCCCCGCTGTGGTCCTCCATGGGCTGCAGAGGGACAACCTGCTTCCCTGTGATCTTCTCCAAGGGCTGCAGGCAAACCTCTGCTCCACACCACCGTGTTGGCTGACAGGCTCAGCTGTGCCCTGTGGTGAATCCATTGGAGCCAGTTGGAAGTGTCTGTGTGGGCACAGGGCAGCCCTGATCTCTCCTCACAGAGGCCACCCCTGCAGCTCCCCACTGCCAGCACAATACAGACACCCAGTACATTCCTTTATTAGGAGGGCACTAAAGTGTGCAAATTTCTTTCTTAGCAGATAAACTAGATAAAGGATTTTACAACAGGCAGTAATTTGCATTTTTCTGTACAGTAAATTGAAATAAGAAATATTCTTCCCTAAGACTCATGGATCTGTTGGAATCTTCAAGAAAAAGGCACTTGGTTCGTATCTTGTCACAAGTTTCAGTTCCACCAAACTGAAATAAATAGCCGTCATCTTGCGCCCTAATACAGTGCTGTTTTGCAAAGGAAACATGCTTGCATAGGTATAAAAAAGAAAGTATATTCAGAAACATCAACAAGATGTCTCATTACAAATGTGCCTTGCCGTAAATTAGTCAAATGTATATTACAAATAATATTGTTTTCAGCCAAGTATAGCTTACAAGTTAGCAATGGCCACAATTAAAATTAATGTCAGTCGTCTTTAAAACAGAAGATGGAACAGGTTAACGTGCTTATCCTAAACCCAAAGTGAAAGAACACCCAGGCTTTCTAACACATAATTATTTCTATTTCTGTTTCCTATTTTGGTTGCAACTTTAATTCTAATATGGTGGTGTGTTAGTTACCCGTAAATCACAAATTATCCCTGAAACTTAAGTGTTTAAAAAGATGTCATCTATGAAGTCAAAAAGTATAGATAATACCTTGCCACTTGCCCACAATCAAAGATAATTGAAAAATAGGAGTGGTCTGCATGAACACTGTTTCGAAGTCGATGGTTGAGTATTCAGGTGGGTTTTTTATACCAGGTTGAGAAAGTTGTTACCCTAACTTGTCTGGAAATACTCTATAAATGCTGTAACGTTCTTCTGTTACAGCTATCAGACTTCTTTCATTCAATAAGCCAGCATCGATACTTTGTTTTAAAGACCCAATGGGTATTGTAGCGAGAGGATGACTGAGTCGGATTTTTTTATTTTTGTGGGTTTTTTTACATCTGACTGTACTTTTTTTTTTTGCTTGGTGTTTGTAATATTGGAATATAGCTGGAAAATATTCAAAGTTCTCTCCTCCAGCAGTTAAATCTTTTGACTTGATTTCTCAACCTTCAGCTCTTCTTGCAAAGATGGCTTTGTTTCTTTTGATATTCAAATAGTGGAATTCAGAAATTGTGGCAACAATAACTCTTCTCACACTTAATTAAAACCCTTGATGGTATCTATATTTTTATCTTTCTGAATTCCAGTAAGAATTACCTGTGGAATGCTGTTTCCATAACTGTCAGTTAACTTCAGTTCAGAACAACTATTAGTGGCACCAGAAACAACATGGGAATTCTGGCAATAAGGAAGCAGATTAAAATATTTTGTTATTCTTCCCTTTGACTTCTCTATCAGGGTTTTAAATACTTGGCTCTTTGTTATTTAGAATGCTGAGTGCGGACATTTTTGCTTAGTTATAGAGATATGTCAAATGCCTAGGTATTTTTAATTTTTCATAAAAACAAAGTTTTATATTTATTATGGCTACTTTGTGGAAATTGCCATGTAACTTACAGCTTTTATTTTTTCCTTTCTCTTTTGGTATGTTTTGTCTTTTCTCATTCCCTATCTTTTCCTTGGAAAATTCATTCTTATTTTAAATCTCATATAAAATATTGCTTGTTGATGCAGTATGACAAACTATTTGTGACTTAGAGTCACTGTGACTGTTTGCATTGTGGAACAATACAATTTCTTAATACAACTTCAAAAAAATTAAATCTTACAGGCATGCCAAAAACCAAAGTAAAATTTCACGACTTAACTACATAAGCTAAGATGCATTTACTTAAATGGAACCTGGCATGGAGAAGTCAGGAACAGTACAATGAACGTGTAAGCTTGCATTTTACATTTTGCTGCTTGTATCTGCACACTGGCTCCTTATCCTGAGCAGCTAGAGTATACCCTGACTTGGTCAGCCTAACTTTGTCTGAGGAGGAACCATTTGCTCAGAATTTCTACACAAATTTGAAACCTGCGCTGCTTAAAAGGCTCAAAATCAGGGTTAGCATCAGAGGCAAGTGAGGCAAAGGAGCTGCTGAAAGGAATCATAGAATGGTTAGGGTTGAAAGGGACCTTCAAAGGTCATCTAGTCCAACCCCCCTGCAAAGGAGCAGGGACATCCCCGACTAGATCAGGTTGCTCAGAGCCTCATCCAAGGAAAGAAGTGGTTGTAACAGTGAAGGCACCCAGATGAAATCTGGAATAAATGAACAGAACGACAGAGGCCAAAAGGAAGCAGAGTACGCTGTCAAGAGGTATGGAAGTGGACAGAGCTAGAATTAGAGGCCAGTGGAAAAGTGGAGAGAGTGACTTGGGAGTGAAAAATAGTTAAAACAAAGGAAGAATCTTTGTATAGAAGTGAAGGGAGATGAAGAACTGGGTCTAACGAGAAGCTGCATCTATTTTTTTCTTAAAGAAACTGTGTTGCTGTCATTTAGACCTAATTACAATGGGTAAACGTACCTTCCGTTAAAATTACTATAGCTGTTTTAGCCCGTTCTTGCTAACGTAATACATGACTGCAGTATCTGTAAGTATCCCCTTATACTTCTGTAGGGAGTTGCTGTTAGCCGCTGTTAACCAGCTGAACAGAGAAATAGTAAGTCAGAAAGCAAATCTGACACAGAGGGGTTGTGAGGGCAGGTTTTGTTTAGCTTCAAGTAAGTCCATCTTTTTCATTGTTGGACTGAGATTAGAGACTGTTCTAATAAATGCCTGAAGTTAAGTTAATGAACAGAAGAGGTTGTGAATAAAAGCATTCGCTTTCTTGCCTATTGAGAAGGAGGCATTGTAATGTGTAATGAAGATTACTTTTCACTTTTTTCAGGAGACAGAGACTTGTCATTCCTGCTCAGTGCTGATAAATTTGGTATGAACTTTAGAAGATTAAATGGTTGATAGTTGATATTTTTTTTTATAAATTAAATCCAAAACCATTTGAAGCTTACTGCTAAGATTCTCTTGAAGTCTGACAAAAATGTGATCTTCTGTAATGTTACATAGCATAGCCCTATAAATCACTGTTAACAGGGATGATACTTCTGTCCATGGTAAGATGCATGAGATTTTGATTTTTTTTTTTTTTCTAGGCACAGTAGTCGTGGCTAAGTTACAGTGGAACACTTTTATTATAGAAAACATTACCTTTCAGTGAAACCTTAAAATTAAGTAAAAGGTGAAGAAGCCAAAACTATTTATATGTAGTGTTTGTGGGATTTTTGTTTAGTTTTTTTGGGTTGTGGGATTAGGTTCTTTTTCATTGTCCCATCTTGAATGTGTTATAAATTAGTGGAATGCATCAAGTGGCATAGTGATGCAACTGAATCTACAAAGTGACCCTGACTGTCGAGGGAGGTGATTCTGCCCCTCTGCTCCACTCTTGTGAGTACTGTGTCTAGCTGTGGAGTCCGCAACATAAGAAGGACATGGACCAGTTGGAGAGGGTCCAGAGGAGGGCCACAAAGATGATCAGAGGGCTGGAGCACCTCTCCTATGAGGACAGGCTGAGAGAGTTGGGGCTGTTCAGCCTGGAGAAGAGAAGGCTCTGCGGAGACCTTATAGCGGCCTTCCAGTATGTAAAGGGGGCCTACAGGAAAGATGGGGAGAGGCTGTTCAGTAGGGCCTGTTGTGATAGGACCAGGGGTAATGGTTTTAAAATAGAGGGGGGTAGATTCAGATTAGATATTAGGAAAAAAATTTTTACACTGAGGGTTGTAGAACACTGGAATATGTTCCCCAGAGAGGTGGTGGATGCCCCATCCCTGGAAACGTTCAAGGCCAGGCTGGATGAGGCTCTGAGCAACCTGATCTAGTTGGAGATGTCCCTGCTTCTTGCAGGGGACTTGGACTAGATGACTTTTGAAGGTCCCTTCCAACCCTGACTCTTCTATGATTAAAAATAAAATTTGTATTTTTTCCATTGCAGGTTTCATAGTAGCTCGTGTGCCTTTTTGTACTACACATTAATCTCTAATATGGATTCAAGCAGCCCCAAAAGGCAAGCATGCTCTCTGTTTGTCATCTGGTCTTTTTTGCTGTTGCTTATTAAAATAGTACTTACCCAAATTCAATTTCTCTTGCTTACTTTTTCATATGTTTTAAATGCACATCTGATTTTAATAACATCTGAGAAATATGACGGATTTTAAATCCTCTGAAATACAGGATTCTTAACAAATGAGGCCACGGCATGCTTTGCATGCACAAATGTGCTCTTTCTGTATTGCATTCTCATGCACAAGGGCAGAGAACTCTTTTAAAGATGGTGCTTTGTATGTGTGTTTTTGACTGCCTTATTTCATAGATCAGAATGAGTAAGTTTGTTTTACTGGAAGTAGATATGTATTTAGATTATTTCCTCCCCCCAGGCTATCTATTGCTTAAGTGAAAATGGAGGGAAAATAAGGAGAAGCTTAGAAAATAGTATAATAATTTGTGACGGAAATTTCAGGGTCTGTAATAAGATGTGGTTTTAATCTGATACTTTTTCACTGCTGTTTCTTAATCTCATGCCCACCCTTACTATAGTAAGAGAGTGCATTTTATGTGGCACAGAAAAAAATAAATGCTTGTTTTCACCCCCAGGTTTTCAATGCAAAAACATATTTCTGTTTGTGCTGCCTTTTACGTACTTGTAAATATCTTCAAACTTGTCCCTGTAATGTCCTTCTTTCCAATTCTGTTTTTCTGTTTTTAAAAAATACATTTATACTGAAGTATCTTTTAGTTTTGTTGACATTAATGCTCATTTTTAGTAACAAGGGAAGAATGTCCTTATTGTTAAGCAGAGTTTTCAGATTTGTGGAGCTTCTGAAATAATTGTAGATCAACTGACTGGAAATGAGCCTAGTAAAATAAAACTGAAAATAGTTTATTTTGCTCTATCGCCATTAGCTAGTGGATTAAGAAGATAGATTGGGTTTAAAAGGGAAATGTTGGTCTGTAAAGGCCAGTCAGGCACCTTTTTTTCTAGAGATGATTGTTTATTTGTTCAAATATATGCCTGCAAAATAGCTGAAACCTGTTGTGTCTAATTTTGTTTCATTTATGATATATATCTAAAACTGTGTACAAGATGAGAGGAAAGGACTGTAACTTGATGAGAAATGTTTCTTTTAGATATAGAACAGAAACAAGAGGAATTGGTTTTGTTTGTTGTTACTGGAAGACATTTTTGGAGACCTCAGATCAGATCCTTAAGTCTGTGAACCAGTATAAGGGGCAAGGTGGTGAATATATATATATATATATATATGTATTTTTAAAAGGATAGTTAATATCCACTATTTGTTTTAGAATTGTAGAACAGGCCAGTTTGGAAGGGACCTCAAAAGATCAGATGTTGCAACCTTTCATGAGAAAAGGAGCCTAGGTGAGATTATCTAGCACCCTGTCCAGTTGCTTCTTGAAAACCTCCAGTGATGGGGGTTCTGCCATATCCCTGGGGACATTGTTCCAGTCATTGATTCTTCTCACTGTAATAAAATTTCTGATGTCGAAATGAAGCCTCTCCTGGTGCAACTTTTACCTGTTGCCCCTTGTCTTCTCTGTGTGACTTCTTTTGAAGAGAGAGCTTCTGTCCTCTTTGTAGCCACCCTTGAATTACTGGAATACGGTGACGAGGTCCCCTTTGAGTCTCCTTCAGGGAGACAAGACTTGAGTCCTTCAGTCTTCCACCACAGGGCAGGTTCTCCAGCCTTTTGATCATCTTCGTGGCCTTCCTTTGGACCCTTTCCAGTCTGTGTATGTCTTTTTTCAGTTGTGGGGACTGGAACTTGACATAGTACTCCATGCCTGACAAGCACTGAGTAGAGTGGGATGATTGTGTCTCTATCTCTGTTAGTAATGCTCCTGTAGGTACAGCCCAGGATCCCATTTGCTGATGTTGTTGCAGCCTCGCTGTGCTGACTCATGGTCAGCTTGTTGTCCACCAAGATCCCTTTGAGCAAGGCTGCTTCCCAGCCACACAGATCCTAGCCTGTAATAGGCTCTTTGGTGATTCTGTCCCAGGTGCAGGATGTTGCTCTTGTCTTTGTTTATCTTCACAATGTTCTTGCTACCCTACTCTTCCAGACTGTCCGGATCTCTGTGCAAGATGGCACTCCCTTATGACATGTCTACCTCATCAACTAGTTTAGTATCAACAGCAATGCGGTGAGGGTGCTTTCAATCCCATCATCCAGGTAATTTGTGAAGATGTTGAACAGTGTGAGGCATGGTATCAATCCCTGGGGGACCCACTTGTGACAGACTGCCAGCCTGTTTTATTTAGCAGCTACTTAGTTCAGTTGAAAAACTTCAAGCAATTAAGTTCTATTTCACTAATTTGAAGGATTATAGAGATGTGATGTTGCCGAATCTCCAGTCTGCATCTTATGTTTTTCTGTAATAATATTTTATTTGTGCTCTTAATACCACAGCCTGGTTTACTTTGTAAGTAGCTGATCAAGTTGTATCGCTGACAAAGTATGTCCTGACTGTTATTTGAACTGTGATGCTAAGTTCTTCTCAAATCATAAAGATTTAGTCAGGTTTTGTTTTGGTTTTTTTTTTTTCTAAGAAGCATTTTTGGTATTCAGAGATTACTTCAGTTCACAAAAGGGAGGTAAATCATAGTCCTAAGCAGGCAGTGGTGTTGCTGGCATTCTGCAAACCAAATAATGAGTAGAGAGTTGCAAAGTCTTATTCAGCAAATAAAGGGCTGTATGTGAGAGTGAAGGCACAAGATGAAGAATAATCTGTAAAAGACATCCTGGAAGACATGCTTTTGTACATAATGACAACTGTTGGAAATCCAGTTTACAGCACAAAAGCATTTTCTTCTGTTAGATTTATCAGGAAATGAAGAAGGCAACACAGAACTAAAGCAGGACTTCTAAGAACAATTACTAGAAATACAGATGAAATTGCAAAATGAATACTAGATTACCACTATTATTCAATCAGGCTGATTTGTGTAAAGTTTATACAGCAGGAATACTGGTTTCGTCTTTTTTTTTTTTCTAAAATTTAGTGATATATATATAGTTTTTTTAAAAAATCTGTATGTCTTTACTGTTCATTGGAAAGTTATATCATATGTACACCGTGTTCACTATAGTGTCTCTGTTTATTCATGCTCAAAAACTATCCATACTGGTAGTTTGGCTTAAAAAATAAGATTGCAGTGTGTCACTGATACAGTGTGCTAAATACATTTATCCTGATATGTAGTATAATCCTAATGTGATGGAAAATTTATTTGCAAATATGATATGAATTAGTACAGCTTTTCTTTGCTAGCTAATCACAGTTCTTGCTTCTCTAACTTACTGAATACAATGACCACTCTAGGAAAGGTGAGAGATTATATATCAGCTTGAATATATCAGTTGTGTAAGAGAATAGGCTATAATTCTTTTTACTGTAGAAGTGAGTTTTTATGAACTAGTTTGAGTACAATTCTGTGGCTTTCATTTCTTTGAAAGTCTCCACATTGTTACTGGGACTAGAATTCTTTGAGGTAAGTGATTAATTATATGGGAATGCTAGGGTAACAGAAGTGAATAGCCTTTTTTAATGCAAAATGTAATTAGTGCTGCAAAATAGAAGAAAAAAGTTGAGTATTGAAATATCAATTATGGAACACTCATGTTTTCAGTAAGCAGAAACAAACTCAATGATGAAATTCCACCACCTTTTACACATATGTGGGAATGATGCTTGCTACCCACTTTTTTCCAAATATGCTCAACTGCACAAAGAAACTGGTGAATTGCTACTAAGATTTGTTGTTATTAATTTGTCTGTAATACTTAAATTGATAAATGCTTCATAAAGGCTTAATGTGTGACTGTTTGCTTGTAGGACACTGCTCTGCAAAAACCAAGGGAAGTTTTCAGACTACCTGCAGACTTGACGGCTTATGATAATCGCCTCTGTGCCTCAATACACTTCTCATCTTCCACATGGGTTACCCTTTCTGATGGTACAGGAAGACTGTATTTAGTTAAATCAGGCAAGCGTGGAAACAGTGCGTCTGAAAAATGGGAGGTAAGTCTTGCAATAACATATTTAAGAATTGTACATCTACCAAATAATTCTTGTTCTTGCATTTCTTATGAGAATTGCATGTATGTAATATTGCGAAGAATTAAGCTTTAAATCATAACTCTGTATCACTGATACAGGATTGTGTTCAAGTATAAAAATGATTTATTTTTATACTAATGACTACATTAATGATTTCTTTATGCACAAAATATCTAAAATTCAAGTGTTTGAATGGGAACAGCCTTTTGACTGAGAAGGAATCTGTCTAAGTAAAAGTGAGTGTTTCTAAATAGGTGGCTAAGTGCTTGTGTAGCTGAACTTTTTAAAAAAAAACATTTCCCCTCTCTCTTCCCTGTTTTTATGTGTCTGTGTAGGACTTTTTCCACCCCATTCTATGATTCTGTGATCTTTTATTGTTTGCTATTTCAGCTGCCCTGTGGAATAATATATATATATATATTTAAAAGTCTGAAATTATTGTCAACCAAGCTAAAAGCTGCTTTTGTTTTTAAGTTAGGAGATTTCTGGTTTGTGCGATGTTTGTCTGTGCGGATATAATTGTGCTTGAAATATTCACCATTTAATTTGCCCCACCTTAAAAATACGTACACAGAAACTCAAATAAAACTTAAACAAAACTGCTGATTAAAAAGGTTTGATAAGTAACCCTAAGGGTTACCCACAGAGCAGGTATAATGTAAGCAATATTATTTCCACCTCTCTGGTAGGGCAAATCTTCATACTGTGCACTTAGCTCTAGGAAATTATTGGTGTTTAATATTTTTACTTAAAATTGATAGCTATAACTGAAGTATGTTTTTATGTTTCTCATTATTAAATTCTTTATATAATTAATTCTTTTAAAGATTCTTGATAAGAAGCATTTTTTGTATCCACATCGAAGTGATCTTACTACAGTAATAATGGTATTGGTTATCCTGCTTGGACTTAACAAATATAATTAACTTACATTTCTACCTGAGCTCCTGCGAGTCTCATGGTCTGTGGTTAGTACCTCTTCATTCATGAAAGACGAATCTGGTATAAAGTGCCACATTTTGCGTCTGTGTTAGAGGGCAGTTTCCTCAGAAATCAAGGAGGTGTTAATATTGCCAGGAACTCAGGTATATGTCCTGAAGTGGAACGTTTCAGCATGATGGATTAGCTCCTTCCCCTACATCTTTTGAGAGTTCAGTAACTAGGAAATTGGTCATCCTGTTCTTTAGATGGTTGTTAATACCAACTGGTTTTTTGTTCTGTTCTGTTTGAGAATGCAGATATATAAATATTGGAGGTGTCAGTGTGACAAAACCATGAGATTTATGTGTTGAGGTTCTGTCACCATTTAAATTCACTTTTTGAGTATTTAGAGTACCTAGTGGTTTACGATGATGTTAACATCCCAACCCCACAAATCCACAAACCTTACAAGGTTTCAGTAACTACAGCTGGCTTGAGCCTATGCTCGTTCACCCACTGCAGCTTGGATGCTTTGTAATTTATTCTATTGTTTTCATGCATTAATGTTCTAGCAAATAAAGAATGTTTGATTTCTTCATTTTCTCTGCTGTTTGGATTAATTATCTTGTTGGGTTTTTTGCTGAATGAGTACTTCTTTGAGAAAAACTGAAATACATAGTTTATAGAATTAAAACTTCCAGCTGAAGATTCCAAATGCAAAATATCTCAAGCTATGAGATGTACAGCCCTTTTGTATGAAATTATTTCATGTTTACTGTGGTGCTTCTTAGCCTGTCAGTATGACAGTAATAATTAGGTACTCTGCCTATCTAATAGGATGCCTACCTAATATTGGATGGACTTTTCCAAATCATATACACAAAATTTCAAAAACTTCTAAACTTAGCTCCTCCTAAACATGAATATTATACTCCTTCATTTAATTACAGGTTTTTGTTTCTTACTCCCCTTCATAAAACTTTATAGAGAAGCAAAATTGAATCTCTTTGTAAAGACAGCCAAATAAGGAGAACCCTCCATCCCTTCAGTACTGGCTGATTATTAAACACTGGCAGCAATGCACTGGACCTTTTTATCTTCTTGTTTGCACATGTCAAGGTCTACAAAGATTTCCAGGATGTTGGGGTGTCTAGAGAAGCAATGAGTACCTTCGTGAAATGCCCACATTTTCATCTTGAGTGTGAAACTGTTTCCCCCAGTAGATATGCTCTGTTTATGGATCCTGTTCATCAGTTGTTATTCCTCTACTTATTGCAGTCCTAAACAGCCATAATGTAGACAGTTTTGTGGATCTTAAAATGATTTTATAATATAAAAAATAACAATTAAAAGCACTTCAGGGCAGTGGCTTGATTCAGCCAAGAAAGGAGGAACCAGAAATGTATGACGTGCATGGATTTATATTGGTAGTGAGGTTTGTGGGAAGCAAATTTTAGCTGATTTGACATTCACTGAAAGTTCACTGCTTTCTGAGAAAGAGTAAGACTTCAATTTTTAACTGACTAACTTGTTACTGCAATTGTGTCTTCTAGATTGTGTTTAATGAAGAACTAGGAAGTCCATTTATTGTAGCACACAGTGTTTCATTTGTAAAATCTGATATGCATTCAGTAGCTGTGCTGCTGCTTAGGGTAGAAAAAGATGAATTGGACACAAAAGGAAGTGGATTTCATATTACCTTGGAATGGATTACAATTGCAGAGACAAGCAAAGAAGGTAAGTGTTATACACTTGTATTACTGGTGAGTAATGGTTTTAAAAAATAAAATCCATGCTTTTATTCTTTGTCTTAGAAGTCGGTTATTCCTCAGGTTCTGATATTTCCTTTCCCCAAAACTTTGACTTAGATTTTACATAGGTAATTTTTTCTTACATTTTGAGATCAAGTTGTTGGTTGTAGACATAAATTCTGACATACATTTGGAAGATGGGAAGAAGTAGTCTTATACGTGTGTGGTTAAAATAATTAGAAAACAGGATAAAACTTTATTTTGTGTGGTTGTGAAATGCAATTCCTGTTTAGCTTGATCTTGCAAAATCAAGGTTATACAGAACTATTTCTAACTAACATCTGTTGTTCTTTTCAAAATGTACAGATGGATATGGGGTTTTGTTTGGTTATGTTTTGGTTTTTTTGTTGGTTTTTTTTTTTTAGCCTCTAATTAACAGTGTCATGGGATTGGAATTAGTATGAGATAAATATAAGAACTGTAGCATAAAAAGTAAATACTGCATATTTTAGGTTTTCCCGCAATAAGAGTATGTTAGGCCAACACATTAAAAACATGTTAGTGTATTAGTACCTACTAATTAATTTATTATCCTAATAAAGTTTGGCAAATGGTAATTTATCTGTTCAGTATGACTATATATACTTACATTAAATATAATTATTTCCATAGAGGATACAAGATCCCATGCTTCAGCATCTGATTTAAAGATGTGTGGATTAAATTAACTTACCTTTTGGGGAAGATTGTGATACAGTCTCATTCGTTATCTTTAAAAAAGTTTAATTTTGATACCTATAGAAACAAGATCTTTAACTACTTGAACTGAAGCAGTTGATTGCATACTGCAATGTTACTAACCAAATGTTCCTCAGTCTCCTCCATACATAGTATGGATAGGAGAATGGAATGGAATGCAGTGGAATGGAATGCTTCAGTAGGAAGGGACCAACAAAGATCATGTAGTCCAACTGCCTGACTAATTCAGGGCTGACCAAAAGTTAAAGCATGTTGTTAAGGGCATTGTCCAAATGCCTCTTAAACACTGACAGGCTTGGGACATCGACAGCCTCTCCAAGAAGCCTGTTCCAGTGTTTGACCACCCTCTCAGTAAATAAATGCTTCCTAATGTCCAATCTGAACCTTCCCTGGTGCTGCTTTGAACCATTCCTACACATACTATGACTGGATACCAGAGAGAAGAAATCAACACCTCCCTCTCCACTAGCCCTCCTCAGGAAGCTGTAGAGAGCAATGAGGTTGCCCCTCAGCCTCCTTTTCTTCAAACTAGACAAGCCCAAAGTCCTTAGTCACTCCTCATAGGACATTCCTTCCAGTCCTTTCATCAGCTTTATTGCCCTGAGTGGCGTATTCACATTGTCTGCTGTTGAAACCTTGGGTGATGGAAATATTTCTGAGAGAGCCAGAAAACCATGTGAGACTGCCTTATGCTTTTGTGGCCAGCTAAACAAGATAAAGAAACCTCTGAACTTTACAGGTTGTATCTTGTAAGAAGAATTAAATCAGTAATACTGCCAGTGTGGAACTGAAGACCATTGCTTAAAGAGAGCACTAACACAAACTTTTATTGTATTTTGTAATACTGTATATTTTCATACACAAATTCTATTTTACAGTGTGTTTTTTATAACTTACGACGAATGCTCATGCAATGAAACTTTTTCCATAAAAGTGGATTTTACAAAAGGTGAGGAGGATGGGCATTTTCCATTATGAATGAAGTGTTACCACTAGCTATTTCATTGCTTCTCAAGTTTTTACAGCAGCTCAAAAAGTATTTGGAAAACTTGTTTGCACAGAGGCTGTGAGTGGTTTTGTGAGTTGCTAGGCTAGCTGTGATCAACAAAGACATCGTAAGAAAAAAGGACAATGTTAGATGAATTTTAGGGTCTACATATTTAACAAACTCATTGGAAAACAGAAGAGAAATTTCTTTTTAAACTATGGTACTGTGATTTAACTGGTAGGATTGCTTAGAATTTTTGGTGTAATGAGATTCTCATATAATCATTTATCTTCTAGAAAAATATTACCACTAAGATTTTGGTTTTTTTTTATTTTACAGGTGATCATAGATATGAAATTGTTAAAAGGAGAGTTTTACAAGGAAAATCTGTCCCTCATTATGCAGCAATAGAGCCGAGTGGGGATGGTCTAATGGTTGTTTCCTACAAACCATTCAAATTTATGCAAGATGAGGATGACAAATTAGAAGAAAATGACGATGCAAAAGCAACAAGTGAAAAGAAAGGTAAGACTTGTCTGGCAGATTGTGATAGACTGCTCTCTCTTTTGCTTTAGAAAATAGCTTGTCAGTTTAGCATGTTTTGAAACTCTGTCAAGGAATGTTTGTCTTAATATCTGTCTTCCAGATTTTGAGTGTTTTTTTTACAGGCAGGTTGGCTTTTTTTGGTTTGTTTTCACTCTCTGAAGTTGTATTGTGCATAATCCTATATGAGAAACTTTTTTTTGGATAGGAGAAGCTTAAAAATTCTTGTTGTCCTAAGGAAAAGGATATTTTGCAAACAGAGCTATACTAAGTATTTGCTAGCAGCTGAATTGTTAAGGTGACAACTAAATTTAGGCATCTGGCTGAAGTACTCAATTTAAGAAGCCAGTCTTCCTAGGTGAGAGAGGGCAGTGTGGCACCCATTTACTCTCCTAAGTATCTGTTTCATCAGAAAGCTCTCTGATATGTAATTTACTCCTGCCTTTCTAAATTAAAAAAAAAAAAGTTAAAAACCCCTTTTCTTTTTAAAGAATAAGAATCCTGTAAACAATTGTGTTTTCTCCACTGGGAAAGCAGTTCAGAAAAATAATAAACTTCGCCAAAAGGCATCCATACTTTTTTTTCTTTAAGATAAAAACAAAATTAAGTATGTAAAAACCTGTTAATAAAGTTATGTTAAATATCACTGATCTGTGTAATGTATGTGTTTATGTAGCTGTATTGTATTATTTCAGATTTGATTTTTACTGCTGAATTTGAGGCATTGGTTAATGAACCAATCCTAAGTGAATGATATTAGCACAACCTTTGTCAATGGTGCAAAAATGTGTTTGGGAAACAATACCAAAAGATTAATTTCTGGAATGTATTAATATTACACACTGTAATAACTGTGATGCTGTACATGTAATTGTATTAAGACTAGTCTGTACATGTGAATCTTGAGGCAAAGGAGTTCTTCAGTGCACTAGTCACCATAAATGTTTTAAGGATTTTAAGAGCTTCTTGAGCTGTGTGCTAAATGTGACTTCTGGTAGCAGTTTAATAATCAAGATAGATACCAGGCAGATTCTAGTCCCAGGAGCAAAAGTCAGTCGTTACCTCTGGGCAGGCAGTTTTATTTCATCTCCATCAACTGAGACAGATAAAGACTACTTGATCTTCTAAAATTATTTCTATTGGATAGTCAACGTAGCTTCTGGCAAAATACGTAAGAAAAAAATGTTCACATCTCTGAATGGCGTATGCTCCTGAGCATGCAGTGGCTTGTCAGTACCACTGCACTTGATGTCTCTTCAACCAAATTATTAATCATTGTGTTTCAGTGTATTTAAGTACATTTTCGTTGTCAATTTTGTAATGCTACAATAAACTTAGAGTAATAGTTAATGCCCATTGTATAACTCTAGCAGCATATTTGAGTATAGGCATGAATATAAATTGGTCTACAGACGTGGGACACAAATGAAATTGATTGCTAAAAAAACGTTTCTCCATTTTATAATCAGAATATATTTATATGTAAATTATTGGGAGTAAAAGTTAATTTCCATTCTTCCACAGACTTTTGTTCCATATCTCCCAGCACTGCATGCTGTGGATCCAGGACAGCATTTGTAATCTGGTTTTTATTTTTCTGCATGTTTCCAATTGTAGACCCTCTCTATTACTGGCAGCAGACTGAAGATGATGTAACAATAACAGTTCACATTCCTCAAGACATCACTAAGGATGACATAAAAGTCCGCTTTGCCCCTGATAACATATGTGTTACACTGAAAGACCAACCTCCTTTGATGGAAGGAAAACTCTATGCATCTGTGGACCATGAAAGCTGCACGTGGATAATTAGAGAGAACAAAAGGTGTTGTATATGGGTTTCAGTTTTGCTATTGATAGGAATGAATTTCAAAGTGTATACTGTATCTCTGACTTCTGGCCCCTCTGGAAATGGACTCATTTAATGCCACACCCTGCATCCCTTCTTACAGAATCTGTCTCCTCTGCTGAAAGTAGTTCACTGACTTTTGCAATGCTGTCTCATAATACTGTTTAGCTAATTGTGAAAATAATCCCCTCCTGTTACAGTTACTTGCTTATAAGCGAGGTGACCAGCTATTTCCTACAACAATGTAGAACAGTCTTTCCAAAAGTGTCTGCTGGCAGCTATTCCTGTATCAGACCAGGAAATGAAGAGTTTCTACTACTGAGCTGTGAAGCAGAGTTCTTTGCAACACTGGAGATACATTGATGTTCATAATGTTAACGTGCTCACACTATTTTCACATGCTTTGCCTATATTTATTGGCAGTCAGAGTTAATGTCCTGTTCTAATGTTGTCAGTTGCATTTCTAAACCAGTACTTGTTAATATGAGCTACTGAAGATTAACCCATGCATGTCTGTATGACTACCTGCTTTTTTAATTCTCTTTGAGAATAATCTTGTCCATGCACTTCTAGTTGATCACAGTGAAAAAGTGAATAGGTAAACTGTTACTTTATTTTCATAAAGACAGTGTATCATATAGTTATGATACTATCATAACTGTATACATATGAGGAGACTTTATTGCGGCCTTTCAATACTTAAAGGGGGCCTATAAGAAAGACGGGGACAAACTTCTTAGCAGGGCCTGTGGTGGTAGGACGAGGGTTAATGGTTTTAAACTGAAAGAGGGTAGATTCAGATTACACATAAGGAAGAAATTTTTTACACTGAGGGTGGTAGAACACTGGAACAGGTTGCTCAGAGAGGTGGTGTGTGCCCCATCCCTGGGAACATTCAAGGCCAGGCTGGACAGGGCTCTTAGCAACTTGTTCTGGTTGGAGATGTCCCTGCTCCGTGCAGGGGGGTTGGACTAAATGACCTTTAAAGATCCCTTCCAACCCTAACTATTCTATGATTCTATGAAACTTCGGTGATAAATTCAGTAAGTAAATTCAGTAATATTTTGAAGTACTAATTAAAAACTTTATTTTTTCCAAATAGCTAGGAAAAAAAACCCCAGGTATCAAAATATTAACCATAGATTTGTAATCAGAGTAAACTTAATTAGTTCAACTCTCCACCAGTGATCTTGCATTGTAGGCGTTTGTTCAGTGAGTCCCTTCTACCCCTTGGGTTGGGCTTTGTGACATGTAACACTGGTTGCAGACTAGAAGCACCTTGTGTTGATCATTCTATAAATGCAGAACCACAGAACCATAGGCTAAGTCTTGAACCAAAGAAATTATTTAAACATAAGAGAAAGGGTGGGGGAAAAAAGGATACAGGCAGATAGGGGAGGTGGAATACAAGGAAATTAATCAATAAGTAAACCTGTGTTTCAAGTTTAATTGTTCAGATATGGTTATGATAGAATTTGTCTTGGATCTTCCAACAACTATAAGAAAAGCAACAAGGTCTGTCAGTATATAATGCGTATTTGGACATTTACTGCTTGTGCTCTTTCCTAGGATAAAGCAATGAGCCACTGTTTCTTGAAACAGGCAGGTTTAGTTAAATGGTTACTTAAAGAGTAGTTTCTGTATATGGTGTCATCTTGTGAAAACATATAATAAGAAAGGAGTTGTTTCTGTGGAAAATAGAGGTATAAGATAAAATTTCATTTTTCTCACTGCTTTCTTCAGTAGTTTGGCAAATCTAAGCAGTTCTTCACAGGTTACTGGTGAAGCTACCATTTTATCATTTTATACTTCTTGGTTTTAGACAAGTCAGATAAAGGCACTTTGTTTAAAACCTTAGTTCCCCAATTTCTGTAAGTGTAGTAGGTTTGACTTTAACTTTTAGTATTTCGATATCACTATGAATAAAATTAGCTGTATCTCAGCCAAAGCCAGTACATGTGTGCCACAAAAATACATATATATATTTACTAGATTTAAGGATCAAGAATTTATTTGATTAAGAAAAACTCTACCTTGAAGTTCCTAATGTGTTAATGGCAACAGTATACCTCCTGGACATGGGACAGGGGTGGGAGGATTGCATTAGTGGTGTCCATTTCCAAGGCATTTTGAAATATCTTCTGTTGTTCTCTGCTTAGTCTGTTATTTTCTAGTACCAGTCATTAATACTCAGTATAGTTTTACTTTGAAGCACTATGGGTTTTGGAAAGTATATAGAGAAAAACCAGATATCAGTATTTGCTACTTGCATTACAGTCTCTTTTACATTTCCATAAAATAAACTTACTAATGAAAAACTTTGAGTTCTTAATTATTGACTTTTTTACTTTTTGAAGCTTTCTTTGATTAACAGTCACCAAATACTTGCTCTAAGCAAAAATGTACAGATGCTAAAAGAAATTCCCAATTATCTAGTAGTGTAGAAGTGGTTCTTGCTGTGCATCTGGCAATAAGATATGATTGTGCTGTAGACAGTGATTTATTCTGAAGAAAAATTACCCCTTTGACCATGCATATTTCTTGTAAATCTTGTTTTTGACTCCAGCAATTCAAGAGTTGAATTTCAGTGGTATAGCTTTGTAAAAGAATCATAGAATCATAGAATGTTTCAATATTTCAATCTGTCTTACCTTTGTTTTATAATCAGTGTTCCTTTGGGTTTTTTTCACTTTTTGCTGTAGATTTATTAGTGTTTTTACAGATTTGTTATTCTGAATGCAATATATTGTAATAAAGGTAATCATACAATAGGAAAATTGAACATTATTTTTCACCAGGTAGAGCCTTAGAGCAGAACAGGTGGTTTTATTAATCCCCTTCACTTTTCAGTATCTAATACCTGGTTTATGAGAGTGTATGCACTTCAGTTTTCTGTCTCAGAGTCCCGCTTCAATAAGTTATTTCTCCATGTGTGAAGCTTACTGATCTGAAAAAAACCTGTAACTTTTTGTGCAGTTTGGATCTCCATTAGGCATTTTTGATCTGCAGAGTTTCCAATTCCATTTCTTCTGAGAGGTTTTGAGATGCGCAGACTTTAATCCTGTGCAGAACCAGCATGTAGTAAATGGGGAAAACACAGATTTGTTTCAACAGCACAGTAATGTTCCCAACTACAATGTTGTGGAAAATATGGCCATCTAAAGAGGGATTTTGAGAGATTCAGTGAAAAAATAGACTTTATCTTAACCATAGCTTTCTGACACCATGAATTCTGAGTTTCAAGTAGAAAAAAGGGGGGAAAAAAGTCATTATGGTTTCAAATTACAACTTGTAAATACATACATTTTCACTGCCATTCCCCAAGTGTGGAAACTGGGGAGCAGAGTGTTATATGTTAGAGACATTGTATCTTATGACAGTTTTGCATATTGCTTTGTATGTAATACATATGGCAGTAGTTATTCTTGCCATTATAATAGCTTAAAATACAAAGTGAAAAAAGGTATGGTAGAGATAATACTGACTTCTGGGTGCTTGGACAAGTTTGATGCCAATATTTTTTATTAATGCATTGTTTGAACTTCTATGTGAAGTATACAAGTGTATATACCTTGTGAGATGTGGTTATAATCTAGCATCTGCAAGACATTCCTAGTTAATTTTTTTTTCCAATTTCTTTTGGTAGTCGTACGGTTTAGTTTTAGGTAGTCCTGCAAGGATAGGGAGTTGGACTCTATGTATGAATCCCTTCCAACTTGAGATATTCTGTGATTGTCATTTGATTTCCCTCACCAAAAAACTTGGCTTTTTCCCAAAAGATTAACTATAAAAGATAGTTATTCTCCTAAATAATTAAATAGAGGGACTAATATTTATATATAGATAATACTATAGACTAAAATGTGATTTTCAGTTGTTGATTATTAGATATCATAGTGAAAAATAACTCAGCTGAGTAACTTTTTATTACTCAAATGAGCAATATTGCATGAATCTCAGGCTTCTATTTTAATGGGAAATAGTAGTTACACATTTCAATGTAGTAAGTTGCACTTGGTCCTTAATGTTGGTACTGCACTACCACTTTGATCTTTTAATCTGTTGGTTAAAAGTCTAAAACTTATTCTAAATATCTTCTGTAAAAGTATGCTATTTCTAATACCAATGTAATTGCTTCAGAAACTGATTCAGAGTTCACCGAACAGTTGTTGCTATGATGCGGTAAGTGGTAAGTTAGAAGGTTTTCCTGTTCTGTCAGGTAAAAGGCTGTCATTGTAGACCCTATAAATGTATCAGAAAAGATAATATAATAAAACTAACTCTAATTTTATTGTTATATCCATGTGTTGGTCTAACGCGGTAATTAAATGGAATTGGTGTGTTGGTGCATTGGTCTCTTGTTTTCTGTTTAGGTAGTTAGTTATTCCTAATGGTTATACCAGGTTCTCTTAAGTTTTTGGGGTTTTTTTTACAGGTTACAGAAATCATATCTCTTCTGAGATATGATTTTAGATACACAATGTAGATAATTAACTGTTCTCATATTTCTGAGGTAGTACTTTTGACAATATTTTTGCCCTAGATGTTATTTAAAGCTAGTACATGCTTAAGTAGCCCTATTAAATACTGCTTAGGTTTCAAATAAACCTCTGTAGTAAAATTCTGTCACTCTTTGAGTAGATTTCTTTACTGGTGATCTCCTACAGTATTTAAAAAATACAACGACTTCAGGGGAAACTGCATTTACATTGAAAACTCTGAGGACGCTTACATGAATACATTCTCTTTGTTCTTAGGCTTTTAGAAATCACATGTCCTTGGTCTGTTTTTCTTTAGAATATTTTCCATTAGAATAGTTTATTTTATAAATTGGGTGCTAATGGTTTCTGTTATGTGATTTTCATTATTAATTCAGTTTGGAGAGGAGAAGTGCTCAAATTTACATTTAGAGCTTTTTTTGACTAATTAAGAAATGGATGCAGTGTTTTCATGTATTACTCTTTGTCTTCTATTTGCATTTTAGTTTGGAAATTTCTCTAATTAAGAAAAGTGAAGGACCCCGGTGGCCAGAGCTAATAGTTGGTGACACAAGAGGTGAATTTATCATGGACTCTTCCCAATGCTCTGAAATAGCTGAAAGCCTGATGCATCTTACCTCTGAAGTAATGGTAAGGAGTTGAAAATAAAAATTCTTGAATATTTGCATATTATCTTAATTGACATAGCAGTTCATTTACTATTTAGAATTCTAAGCCTACATTCATTTTTAACTGAAACTGTTAACAAACTAATGGCGCTAGAGTTGTCAATATGCTTTGCACAGTAATATCATCTTCATGGAGGGCTGAATTTAGCTTACATGGTAGTGTCTGTGCACCAAAACAGAAGTTTAATTTAACACTGAGAATAACTTTTCTTCCCACCACTTACAGTGTAGCAGTTTGTTTTAAAGCCATTGATTTAAGTAATTTTGAAGGATGTCTGTTTCTTGTTTATCAATAGGTTAGCAACACTTTTATACTGTCTTTCTAAGGACACTGTATTTGACTTATAGACTGTGACTGTAAATTACATTTTTAAAAGGAAAATTTAGGAAAGCATAAGCATGACTCATGAACTTTCTGGCACTATTGTTATACAGGGAGTCTACTAAAAACAAAATAAAATGTAATTTTTAACTACTATTTGCTTGATACTTCCCCTTTTGGCTTAATTAGAAAATTCCATCTCATCTAAAACTTGTGAAGTGTGACTCCCTATGGGTCTTGATACATTAGTTTTGGATTACTGCTTTTTAAAATAAGACTGAAAAGTGTTATTAAAATAAATTCTGTTTAGTGCTCTAAATTGATTTCTCTCATCTCTCCCTCACTATTTGTGGGCTAGATATTTTAGTACATCTTTTGACCATAGATTTATTGGGAACTTCAAATTTCTTTTCTTTTGTAATTCATACTGAGCTTGAAGTGAAGATTCTTTTTTTGTCACAACTTTTCAGCTTGTGTGCAATAATGATCATGTTAAAAAGAAACCTTTCCTTACATAGCTGTTCATTTAAATAAATGTTACATATTTTGTTATATTGCAGCTTTAGCTACATATGTATAATAAAGGCGTGGATTCATCTTGGTCATCTCAGTTGCTTATGGTAATGATGTTTACCTGGAAGGTTTTTTTAAAAGCCACCTAGTGAAACAGTGAAGTAGAGGCCATCAAGAATGCTTGATAGAGGAGAGATGAACTCCAAAGTCTAGCCTCTGAAGAGGCAGATATCCTGTTTTTAAGTTTTGTGCGTTAGCCTGCAGTATATGACATTTAATTTTCCTGGTCTGTTATCATTAAAATAGTTCTTGAAAAATATAACAAAGGTAACATAGCTTGGTTGTTTGGAAAATTATCCAAGGAAGATGTCATTAGCAGAAGCAAGCTGTTTCTGTATGCAGTAGTGTTATATCTTGCTCTTGAATTAGCAGTAAAAGTGACAATTTTTCCTTTCTTTGACTTGTGGAATGTGAAAAAATACATGTGTTTTTTTCTTGTTTTGAGTGCATTGAAAAATATGCATAACAACATCATTAAATTTAAATAATTATTAGCAAAGCTAAAAAGAGGCATGTATTTAGACCTACTTACAAAATGAATTAACTCATTTTTTTAATAGCATTTCCAATGACAATGTGAAAGAAGCTTACTCTGATGCAAATTTACTAAACCTGCATAGGTTTTCAGGATTTTATACTTTTACTACTTACAGAAGGGCATTTATTGTCCATATTTTAGTGGCTTATGTACCCTTCCTTAAACTGAAATGGATTTTGTTGTACCTACCACTCATGCTATTGTCCACAACAGAAATGGTTCTATTAATTTTAAGTATGGATATAATAACTTCTTCTTTAAGTATGTAAGGGTATGCAAATGATTCTTCCTGTTGTATTGAACTTTTTTTTGTTATGAAAAGGGATTTATATATATATATATATATATATATATATATATATTTAGTAGCTCAGTTTTTCAGTGTAGCTCATTGTCTTTTTATTTCAGAATCCAAACCCTGAAAAGGAAAACCCACCTTGTAATGCTCAAGAATTAGAAGAATGTGATGCTTTTCTTGAAGATGGCGCAAGCTTGTGCAGATTTGATGGTGATACCTTGAAAGTCACTCATGTAGTAAGTGCTGCAAATTGTTAGAGAAATATTTTAAAACATTTTTATGATATGCAAATTGAATTCTATTATCAGGACAAAAATCTGTGCAAACTTTTGAAACCAGATAAATTTCTTCCATAATATAAAATCACAGTAGCAACAGAAATTATCAACCAATATGTGTTCTTTGATGTCATTTTAGTGTAAAAACAAGGCTCCTTATATTCAAATTTAAAATATATATATACTTTCACAAGTGAGCCATTTGAAAAAGCAAAGTTATGTGAGAAAAATAATAAGAAATGGGTCTTTTTTATTGGCATAAAATTCTTCTATGTTCCTTAGCTTTCATTTTTCTCAGTAACTTTTCAGATAGCCTGGTAGAAAGCTGACCCTTTTTACTAAGGAGCTGGAGCATAGATCACTTTATGATACTTTTTTGTCAATCACACTGGACATAACAGATTGTAAGCAAAATGCTTCAACGAGAGGCTTGATCTGGGTTGTTAGTAACCTTGACTAAGTAAGTTGGATTGTAAATAACCTTGACTTGAGTTGTAAGTAACGTTGGGTTGTAAGTAACCTTGACTAACAGTAAGTTAGACCAGTAGTCTGGTCCATTGACTAAAGCAAGAAACAAATAATGAAAGCGTCACAGATTAAGTTGTCGTCTTGGGGTTTTTGGGGGTTTGTTTGTTTGTTTGTTTTTTCAAGATGTCTCTACTAAGCTTGGGATAAACATTGATATTGCACCTCATCACTACTTTGTGTCATGCAAAGTACACATAGGATAACTTGTTCTGTATAGAAAATGTTCACGGTTACAAGATAAGATTTTGAATCAGTTCATGATTTCCCATTCCCTCATGTGGTGGTTTAGCCCGGATCACCACACAGTTTCTTGCTCACCCTCCCCCTACCCAGCAGGACGGGGGAGAGAAATTGGGAAGAAAGGAAAACTCATGGGTTGAGATAAAAACAGTTTACTAAAAATACTAAAAACTACAAAGCTAACAGAATATAAGGATATTAATATCTACAAAATATACAAAATGAACAATGTACAGTTTCTCA
>JAAGAY010003110.1:28565-70708 GCA_011801015.1 Ardeotis arabs
AGCATGACGTTTATGGCATGGAATACTCTCTTTGGCCAGTTTGGATCAATTATTCTGTCTGTCTTTTGCCCAGCTTCCCGCATCTGCACGTTAACGAGACCTTAACGAGACTTGGAAAGCCAGACAGTGTCCTTGGTCTCATTAACAACAACTCGTATCATCAGAATGTTTTTATCAACATTCTTCACACATGAAATCCAAAACACACCAGCTACTGAGAAGGAAATTAACTCCATCCCTGCTGAAACCAGGACACCTCAGAAAAGATCTAGAAGAAGTCTTAAGTCTGTATCTTACAGATCTTGGTTTGTTCTTAAAAAAATGTATATCTATTTTCCTTTGGTAGTACAGATACATATGTATATGTCTGTGTGTGTGTGTGTGTGTGTATATATATATATGCCTGTACATGCATATGTGCTGCCAAAGAAAAAAAGACTAATTTTAAAGGCTAGCATGCTCGACCAAGAAAGTAAGCTGTTTTGTGGATACAGTGTGATTTTTATCTTCTTTGCCAGAAGATAAAATCTGTAGTGGGTAGGAGGACATTTTATAGCAACTCATTTCAAATGGATTTTAGCTGTTTCGCCCTTAATGGTGAAATTGATAAGTAATCTCCTTGTCTTTATCTCAGCCCGTGAGTTTTTTCGTCTTATTCTCTCCCTCCGTCCTGTTGAGGAGAGGCAGTGAGAGAGCGGCTGGGTGGGTGTCTGCAGCCAGCCAAAGTCAAACCCACCACAGTAACTCAGTCCATATCCAGTTTAAAACACAGGAGCTATTTGGCCTGTAAGCACAGCCAAAGCTCAGGATTAGTCATAGACTATGCTACGTCATATTCAACAAAGCAGATAGGGATTATGGGAGGAAAGAGCTTAAAAATGAGAACAGATGAAATCTACAGAGTTCTGGGGAAGAGAAACTTAGGGAGATGTGGGAACAGAGAGAGTAGCACAGCTGTCTGATATTAAAGAATTTGAGCTATGTCCTTGAACACCACTTGCTCAATAACAAAAAACAGCAATGAGAACAAGATAAGTAAATACCAAAGGCAAAAATAGTAAAGACAACTAAAAATCTATAACCAATCCAAATGATGCATGAGGCGCGTGGACAGTATATTGCAACCAATCGAATTAGATGATTAGGTGCGTGCACTTCGCATGTAACTTAGAAAACTTATAAAAGACTTATGCTGCCGGACAATAAAGGTCTCCGGTTCACCATCCACGAGGGTCCTGTCTTTATTGCAACAGGGAGATGTCATTCCAGTCTGTAGGGAGGCAAGCTTCATTTCCTTCTAGTGCTCTGGCAATAACTTGCTTTTCTTTTCTGGGAGATGGGGGAATGAAGGAGAAGTAGTAACAATGACTTTTGGGAGGGTTAGCTGTCCAGCAGCAAAACAGAGGTCACATTGATGAAAAACAACTGAGGACGCTGAGCCTTCTCACAGGTTCTTTTGGTGAAATCATACTGTGACTGACTGTCTGTGACTCTGTGGAGTGTCATCACACCAGTGTGTTGGATGCACAATCCCCACGATTCACTTTTTCCCAGGTGTGAGAAGCAGGTGCTGCTGTGAGCATGCAGTAGGGGCCCATAGAGTGAGTCTTGAGCAGAATGGATTAGAAGTCTCAACTTGTTCCTTTTCTCAAATTATTTCTCATTCATTCTGCCTGTTTTTCCTGTGCTCCTTAGAGGTCTGTTCCATTCACTTCTGTGCATGTCATCTGCTTAATCTCTGCTGACTTCTTACCTTTCTCAGATGTTAACAAGTTTGAGGGACTAGGACTTCATACTGTCTGTTTTACTCAGCACATCGCACCAATACAATACCTGCCTCCTGTTTTCTGCTTTGTTCTCCTTAAGGCACCTTATTAGTGGAGCTCTTGATGTTATCTTTATTAGTGTTTCTTTGCCTCTTAGTTGCTTAGAAAATTAGTAACCCTCATTTTATGATTGCATCTGGCCCTAATGGAGACAGAGAATTACTTCACCTCTTTTGTAGTTTTAATACAACTGAAAGATTTGTATGTCTGTTGAATGGCATAGTGATAGAAGGCTGTTTTGAAGTTGAGCCATTAGACTTGAACTTAATCAGCTAAAATAATTGTATTAGCTCTGCCATGGACTGTGTAACCTCAAGTAAACAAATTTCTGTGTCTCAATAGCTGTTGTTTCTGTCCACTGGAGCTTATGTTAAGATTAGTTTATGGTCTTCAAGATAGAGTCTCCCATCCTGAGACATTTGTCTAATGATAGCATAAAAGGCTTGCAGTTCATAGTTATTGCCACAAT
This sequence comes from Ardeotis arabs, assembly GCA_011801015.1. Classification (NCBI taxonomy): domain Eukaryota; kingdom Metazoa; phylum Chordata; class Aves; order Otidiformes; family Otididae; genus Ardeotis; species Ardeotis arabs. The sequence goes on from JAAGAY010003110.1 coordinate 30,861, forward strand.
ACACTTAAAAAAGAGAGTGCTGAGACAACCTTTTGAGAATGGTTAGTCAAGAAATGTCAGCATCTGAAATGCCCATTGAGGAGTAATATATCATACTATGTATTAGGGTGGAATCCTACGTGTTACTGTTGCAGACATAGCTTCTGGATATAAAAAATAGTTCAAATGTATTTGTTCATCTGGTAACATGAACAATGTACATCAGCTCTGAGTACAAACAGGAATTCCTGAGCCTTCTTTCTTGGTAGACCTTAAGGGAACAGATTTTTCTTTCCCCTTTGAGCATTTGCGAGTCATAGTGCTACATTAAAAGTATTGCTGTTGTCCTGATTCTGGCTAGGATAGAGTTAATGTTCGCTGGAACTGGGAGAGGAGCTCAGTGACACAACTGGGCTAGTTTATCCAAATTAGCCAAAGGGCTATTCAATACCACGTGGTGTCATGCCCAGTATATAAAGTGGGGAGGGTGCTGAGGGGCAGGTTTTTGCTACTCAAGAGTAAGAGTCCACCCTGAGCTATTGTCCTGTAAATCACGTGCTTAGTAAACTCTGATATTGGTTTTGTTTTTCCTCTCTGTTTTCTCTTCCTGTGCTGTTCTGTTGAACTCTTCTTGTCCCAATCCATGAGGTTTGTCTTTCTTTTTCTTCTGATTCTCCTCCCCATCCCTCTGGGGGAGGCGATGCGGAGGGTGAGCAAGTGACTGTGTGGTGTTTTAGCTGTTGAGTGGGGCTAAACCATGACAACTATTAAATTCCTTTAAGCTTTACACTGAAAACTCAAAATATATGTTGTTTTATGGTTTATGCTTACTATCGTTTATTCAGATAGCAGGATATGCCTGTCTTGTCTTTCTTATGTAATTGGTCATTCCTGGTGAACAGAAGTGGTTATTGAATGTTTTTGGTGATCTAGATGTATTTGATGAAGAGTGTGCTAATCTGAAATTTAGTAATTATTTGATTGTGAGTAAATAAAAAATTGTTGACATTTTGTAATTTTAGTATTCTAACTAATTCTTGTTCCTTACCAACTTTTGCTTGTGCTTACCAACTTTTACTGCAGAGAAGCAGTATTTCCTTCCCTGTTGGCACTGCGGAAAACCACACATGATTACTTAGAGGGAATCTTTTCCTAACATCAGAAGTTGTAGGTTAGGATCCTCTATCCTAGAAAATGATTTCTATACAGAACACGTTCCCATCTGCTTGTGTAGTGGACGTAATATTTCCCTAAACACTATCTCAAGAAACTTCATGGCATCTGCTTGAAATGTATGAGCTACCTGTAGGGTATCGAGGGACTTCCCACCGATCAGTGGGATGCAGCATTGTGTATTCAAACATTTTGTCAGCTAACAAACATGAAGCTGTTGATCATCTAACTTTGGCAGTATGTATGACAGAATCTGCTATTTATGCTTTGAATCAATATTTTGTATTTCCTTGTTTTGTTTTCAGATTAATCTTGGAAGCAACCAGTATCTTTTCTCAGTTATTGTGGATCCCAGAGAAATGCCATGCTTCTGCCTGAGGCATGATGTTGATGCTCTTCTTTGGCAGCCCCACTCTGACCAACCAGAGAACATGTGGGAACACATTGCAACTTTCAATGCTTTAGGTTGGAAATTAACTTCTGTATCACACTTCTCTGAGACTTTTCTACCTGAATATTCTTAGTATGGTTTCTGTTGATATTTCAAGTAATTAAATTTCAATTTAAAGGAATTATAGTATAGAATTATAGTTGATAGCAGCATGATAGCTTAATTTTAGAAATATTAGAGCATAAGAAATAAAATATTTATGCCTTGGGAGGAAAATAAGCCTTTTCAGACCATACACAGGATGGGAGCAGAGTAGTGCACAGTAAAAAGGGGTGTTCCTTGGATAAGTGAACTCGAGTTAAAGACTTAAAAGCACAATCAGCACCTTAACATTTACACAGAAATCATCAAGGTGACAGCTGCAGTTCATTAGTGACATGTCTAGGTGTATATATGGTTATGGTAAGATGTTTTAATGAGTCACCTTTAGATTTTTTCTATCTCATTGTCCCAGATGACAAGTCTGAAAAATTAAACATGATTGTTCACGGTTTCTTCTGTTATAAGAGCTAGGAGAATCAAATGATGCTGGTACATAGGAAGTTCAAAGGAAACAAAAAGAAATACTTCCCATATGCGCGTTTAAGCTATGGAACCCTCTGCTGCAAAACTTCATGTACATGTAAAGTTTTCCTGAATTTGGAAAATTAAAAAAAAAATTGTGATAGGAAAAATCAGTCAGGAGCGTAACTGTACCAGCTCTGCCTCAAGAAGCCCCTGACTGTTCTGAAATTACAGGCTGCCAGGAAAGTAGAAAATGTGATTATGAAGAATCATTAGTTATTGCTGCATTCTTGCAATCAGGACTAAGAATTTGGTTTTACCTGCTGTTGGAAGCAGAATCCTAAAGCTCGGAAGCAGAAACTACTTAGAAAAATATGGATGCAAGAGTAAGAATTGCCGTATCAGATCAAATAGGATGGTCCACATAGCACAGTAGTGCATCTCTCCAGTAAGAAATAGATAAATCAGTTTTAATTAAAATTAATCTGGTCCAGAATTTACTTCTACCGTGACAACTACAGTCTTCATGTTCTCTAAGTGTTCTCTGCGCCTATTCTTTCAATAATGCCATGAGTGTGAGTTTATTCCCTCCCTTCCTCCCCCAGATAGCTTTGTTTGAGTACACCATTCTCAATCTGGGCCCAAAATGAAAGGGAAGATATTAGCTGTTTTATAGAGCTCATGTAGGTTACCATAGCACATGACTGGTTTTGTTCTGAGTTTTTGCAATTTATTTAGTTTTGTAATATGAATGAATTTTTAATAGCCTGTTATTTTAAGATCAAATTAAGTAGTAAGCATCTTAACAAATCCTCTAACAAAAGAGATTAATTTCACAATTTGTTCTCTGTTTACAGAGAACTTATGCTGAGGAAAAAGCGGATGATAAGGATTAAGATGTGTTTTCAAATTATTATTAGTTTCAAGTTTCTACGCTGACTTTGTAGTACTGTTTTAAGAATGTGTTTCAATTGTTTTTAAAATAACAGGAAGAAAATTATTATATCTTTGAGGTTTTTGTACTTAAGGTGATAAAAACCAAAATTGTTCCTATACTTTTTCTCCTTATTGTACTATCATTTTACAGTATTATATTGAAGTTTACACTTCTGTACTAAGCTAGTTCACCTTTTATGTGCCAGAGGTGATGTAAGTCATCAGCTTGTTTATCTACAACCAAATGTAGAAGTACTTTGCAAGAGCTAGTAGTAAAAATTAGTATTTTGTAGATTAAAAGGCTAGTTTTCCAAAACCTACAGTATTCATTATATTGACCAAAGCAATGTTAGTAGCCCTATTTCCTTCCTCCTCTGCTTGAACTTTTGGAATTAGTTTTTAACAAGCTGTACAAAGATGAGGATTGAAAAATTAATATTTTTCAATTCAAGTCTTGGACTGAAACCTAAGGAAGAAAGAAACCAAAGGGAAACTGAAGGGACCAAGTTTTTTTTGTTTTATATATCTGTCCTAGGAAATTTCTGTTGAAAAAAAAAGCAATTGGTCTTGAATAGACCTTTGGCTGCTAATGTCTAATGATTTGCTGCTGGTTGAAGGAGCAGTTGTGTGACCTTGCCCATTCTTGCCACAGTTTACTGAAGAAGCCTGTATCTTTCACTGACTGCTCATTGGTCTTGCTTTATAAATTCCCTGCTTCTAAGAGGGTTGTATCTATAAACCAGAAAAATAGAGGACAATGGCATTTTTTAAATTTGTTTTTTTTTAAAAAAAATAAAGAGCCTACAGTTTTATTTCTGGGAAATCCTATTTAAATGCAAGCCCCCTGTCTCAAAAGCTGCTTTTACCTGCAAGCCTATACTTAAGTCCTGCTTTTATTATTAGTGCCAGTCTTTGAATTAAATTAATGAACTTACACTTAGAAAAATTTTCTGGCTATCCTGGTATTTCCCAGTACAGCAATCATGTCAATTGATAGTCTAGCTGTATATTTACTAATTGTTTTGTGGTGAAAACTGTCAAGCTGGAGTTGAACAGAGATCATGTTTTGAGGATAGTAGCAAGCATTTCTAAATTTAGAAGTCTTAGGATTAACATTTTAAAAAAAGCAAAACCTAAACCAACCAAAACACCCTCAACGCATGAAAATGCACCCTTAAAGTGTGATGATACTGTGGTGGGTTAGCCCTGCTGGACACTTAAGCACAGGACAGCTACTGGCTCTCTTCCCATTCATCCTTCCTGCCTCCAGTGGGACAAGGCAGAGAACAGGAAAAGCAAAAGCAAGAAAGCTCATGGGTTGAGCTCTTTGGTCAGTTTGGGACAGCTGTTCTGGTTGTGTCCCCTCTCTTGTGCATCCCCAACATACCTGGGGGCTGGCAGAGTTGGAGAAATAGAAAGCCATGACAATGTGCAAGCACTGCTCAGTATTACCTAAAAAATCGTGTGGCATCAACACAGTTTTAGTCACAAATTCTAAACACAGCATGTTATGGTCCACTGTGAAGAAAATTAACCCTGTCCCACCCAGGCCCTAGTACAAGTACTTTGACCTCTGTCCTATGATAATAAGGAAGGAAGGAGGGAGAGCCAAAAAAAGTGAACTCTAGCATGCTGGCTATTCTCAGGGGTGCTGTCTTTCGGGGATAATCATTGCCATGCGTTGTTCAATGGAAGTGCAGCAAATAACCATTTGGAAAGATGGTAGATTTGCAAAGATTGTGTCTGTTTACTAATTGAGTTGTGTAATGGAAGAGGATAAGGAAGATCTTTCCTTCTCAGTGAATATTAACAAAGATTACAGTGTGTTGAAAAGTAAATTGTGGGGTTTTTTCAGTCAGTTCTAAACAGAAGACAAGTTTTAAGTGTCTGTTCAAGATTAAGCAGACTTAGAAATCTTAAATTGTAAATGTAAGAGAACAGGGTTATTCTCTTACAGGGTTATCCTGCTGAGAAAATGCAAGGCCTTGTGAGGCAGAGAGGGGCTAGATGTGAGAACAGTATCTAGCTATACATACGTGCACATCAAAAATGCCATTTAGGAACATGTGCAGAAGAATTGTATATTGGTATTAAAGTGGTTAATACATACCTCCAGAAACTGTTGGCTTATTTAATAACAACATAAATCTCTCTCTTTTTTTGTTACTAATTGCGTATTATTTTTTAAGCTAAAGTTGATTTTCTTTCAGTCAGTCAGAGTGCTGTTGAAACCAGTATATTAATTCTCCCTTATATTTATTTTTGGGCTATGCAGGTTATGTCCAAGCATCAAAGCAAGATAAGAAGTTCATGGCTTGTGCTCCAGATTACTCCTACGCTGCTCTTTGCGAGTGCTTGCGACGAGTTTTCATCTATCGTCAGCCGACTCCTCTGTCCACAGTTCTGTACAACAGGAAGGAGGGAAGACAAGTAGGACAGGTTGCTAAGCAGCTAGTAGCAACCCTGGAAGCCAATGATCCTATCTTAGGCTTTCAAGCTACAAGTGAGAGATTATTTGTTCTCACAACAAAAACTTTGTTTTTAATAAAGGTCAACTCTGGAAATTAATTATTCAGTATATTCTGCTGTAGTTTGTGTTAACAATTTGTTAAAGAACTGGACAGGTAAATGATCTGAGAAGTTCAGTACGATTTACTGGAGTTTAAAAAAGATATTTTAAAAGGGAATCAAAGTTTTTCATTAGAATTCATCTGTAAGATAGCGAGACAGTTTTTCAACTTTGGTGTCACTGAAGTAAGATTTTTCAGAGCTACGGGAAAATGTCTTCTGTGCTAACAGCTTTCTCAAAGCTATTGTCAGAGGCTGCTATTACATAGGTGAATAGATTTATGCATTGTTTTTTCCATATGACTGTTTGCCATACTTCTGACTTTTGATAATTCACTTCTGTTTTTAAATGCCACTGTTTACCTCTGAAAGTAGTCAGATAAAGAAAATAAAGCCTTGAGTTACAAGCACATGATGTGCAAAGTCATGAAGTGTCATAAAGGAGAAAAAATCCCAAGTTCAAATATGTAGGCCAAAAAAAGATTTAATATTTCAATATTCAGTAGTATGGAGTGAAATGCGAATGGAATGAATGGAGTATTACATTTCTTACACAGGTAATTAATTCAAGTGGAATAATTTCATTGTATATGCAGGTTTTAGATTATTGATTTGGGACTGCTTGCAGTGAAATCTGTTTGCATTTTAAGAGATGCTAGAATAACTTTTAGTAGCTTTTTCTTGAAGCAAAGTAAGAGTGAACACATAGGTGGTGATTACATATTGAATGGTATTAGTCAAGGTCTAGTTATACTCTCAGTTCTGTCATTGTCGATTGACGTTGTACTTCATCTCAAGTCCCTAATTTACAATTATAAAATGGCTAACAGAAAAATCACCTGTTGTAACACTATTGACCTATTGTAACTTGAGATGAGAAACTCGAAAGTGCTGCTTCTGCCTCAGATATCACTGTAAATGCTGTTATTAGTTAACCATTCTGTCCATGATGCACAAGTCCAAATGTGGTATACACAACGTAAGAGTACACAGGGCATGAGGATGCTTCTATTTAACAAACAGACATGGTTAATTTTGTTGAAAAGTTGTATCTGAAGATTTTTATTTCTTAGTTTAAATTGACATTGTCAATACAGTTAAACCAAAAAAGGGTCAGTTGTGATAGTTCCCCCTGGTTTTTTTTCATAGTTTGCTTACAAGTTCATAGCAAAGAATGCCTAATCAATATATTGTGTATTGACAGGAAAGCTGTGATCTGTGGCACCAAAGTTCTGAGACAGACAGAAGTTACTGAGACAGACACAAATACAAGTGGCCTAATAGCTTGCATCTCTTCCTATATTATTTCAAACATCTTTTAGAATCTCTTGAGAGGAAAAGAAGTGTTCCTTTTTTATGGACTAACAGTTTCTTAGTTGTGATTGTTTTGACTATGCTGTAAATTCTCCAGACTTATATTGATGAAATTATTAAATAATATACTGAGAATTTAAGAGGGAGACAAGCAGTTACGGCTTGCAAAAAAACCCTCCAAATTCAGTAGCTTTTCAAGGAACCTGATTCTCCTCCTCCTTACAGCAGTATTATATTGTATATCCAATACTGAAAAGTTTTTCTTTACTCTTACCTGGTTAAGTTAAAACAGACTTGATTTGCAAGCCTTCCCTTCTCATTCTGTTTTCTTTTAAAGCTGTCTTGAAAGTGCTTTTTAAAAGGCTCAGTGAATGTTTTACTGTTCCTTGACTGGTTTGCACCTAAATTTTCATTCTTAGGCAATAATGTCAAACCAACTAGTAGAAATCATGCAGAAGTCCTTCAGAAAAAAAAAAAAAATTGATGTAGTTGATTCCTTTGCAGCATAAAGTAAGTGCTTTGAGATTTATATGGATATTACTTAGTAACCTGAGATTTAATCGCCGAGTTAGGTGAACATGCTAACACAGAGTTAGGAACATGCTGTCATGTTTGGGGGATGGAGGAATGAAGAGGAAGTGAAGGATTCCTAGGCAACATGCTTTTGTCACCTCAGGTCTATTGCAGGAAGCTTCAGTATAGATGAGAATTTCAGGTGTTCTTTGTCAGATTCACCTTACTGTGGGTTAGATATCTGGAAACATACTTCTGCTGTCTCCTGCAACAGAGGAAACAAAGTCAAGTAAAATGGTTACCTCTTCAGAGGCTGTATGTAATGACTGAAACTCACGTTCTGCCCAGATGCGTGTCTGTTTCAAGGGAGTCCTTGTTTGTGTCTGGGAACAACCGAACACAGGGAAGACGTTCATCCCTTTTTCCAAAGTTACTCACCTATTTGCAATCATGGTGTTCTCAGAAAGGATATCTCAGATAATCTCTCTTTCATTTTGCTTTCTATGAGAGTTAAGGACATTGGATTATTTAAAAGATTTGTTGCCTTGAGGAACCTTGCACACTGTTGCACAGCAAGCTACTATAATTAAATGGCTGCAAGCCACAGGGAGCTGCTTACTATTGGCATTTCCACTTTTGTGTTCGCTTAATTTTAAGGCTTATTTGTTTAGCGTATTAATGTAGGCTTATACAAAGTATGGAATGTGGGTATTTAAAGGAGATGGTTTTCTGAGAACTGTACTTCAATTTTTCTAGGATTTTGTTTCTTGAAATCTTACATTTTAAGACACAGTACTTCCTGAGAGGTCCCAATCACAATCTGTTTACAGAATTTCTGAGAAAATGTTTCTCTATTACAGGCTTGCATTATTTATTTCTAATATTCTTTTTCAGTGTTTTCCTTGCCTGCATATTTGGAATGTATCATGTATTCTTCTACAAGTTTAAATAAATCGGAAAAATGTTAAATCTATTAATAAAGGGGTTTTAAAATTATTTTAAAGGATTTCTGTTCACTTCAAATGTGCATCCTTCCTATGCTACTGAAACAAAATTGAAAAATAGAAACAAGAAATTGCTTAAAATAAGACTTGTAATGTTAAGAAGTTTTTTGTTAAGGCGAAGTTCTGATGGATGTCTGCACTGTCAGGTCATGTCTGTTGCCAAGATGTGCACTATTGCACTCCTTGTTCATTTCTGTGAAAACCCTATGCAGGTTTTTTTCATAACTGCCAACAAAGAAATTTATGGAGGTAGTTTCTCGAGGGAGTTGATATGTTTTCATTGCGTTAAAGTACACGTTGCATCCCCTAATCCTGTGTCTTTGTTGTGTACGAGGCCCAGATGATCTGGGCAAATTCTTCTAGATGGAAGAAGGAGAGAGTACATCCTTCGTCTCCCCCTACCTCAACCCAGGGGTGCTTTTTTTTCAGGAGAGTGAAGAAAAGGAAGGATTTTGTCGGTACATATGTCCTGAGTCAAAAAGTGCTTCTTCATTAGTGAAACAGTAGACCCTGTGAGAGTAACAGATGAGATTGAAGCTTATATTTTATTTCAGTTTGCTGTGCTTTGTTTCAATAATGGACATTATTACCACTATAACTTTTGAATTTCCTTACTTTCTGTCAATTTGTATTTTCTGTTCTCGTTATGCAGATTAGATGAACTTGAAGCCTGCAGTCAATCACACATTAACATGTAATAACAATTTTTACTTGAATTACTGCTGTCTGATTCTGCCACATAAAGTACTTCAAATAGGTTTGATTTTTTTTTTTTTTTGAGTTAATATCCCAAACTTACATATCACTGCTTGCTTATGAATTAAATTGCTATGATCACAGAGGCAATTGTCAACTTCTGATTCTCATTTCAAGGTTTTCTTCATTCTGTGGGAGATTAAAATGTGCATGGTCACCTCTCTGATAGTGGAATCAGTGGTCCTAGACTTTTCATGTGTTATTCCATCTTGTTGCCAGATAGATTCAGATATACATAGTTGAATTGAAGTAAGAACTTGCTCCTCCTGTCCCAAAAGGAACGTGGTCTTGTATACCCAAATATGAGCTGCTTCAGATACTAACAACTGCACTTAGACTAGTAGAATGGCTTTCGTTTCTGCAGTTTGGTTTAGAATTTTGTGCAGCCAGTCCTATGTGCCATTCATAACAGCTTTCAGGAAATATAGTGAGATTTGTCTCCCCTTCTCCCCGTGCAAGTCATCTGCATTTGTGCTATGGATAAAGATCAGCAAGGTCAAAAGATAACCACAGTGTCTGAGGTAGAAAAACCAAATATCAAGCAAGTATTTTGGTCAAGACTATTGCAGTATTTTCAAAATCAAGGTTTAGTACTATTTCCCTTGGAGAAGTATCTGCTGTTTTATTTTTTTTCCTTTAAAAAGGTTTAAGCTACTTCTGAAAAATTACTTTTAACAAAGATGTTTACCATGATGTGGTAGCTGGATATCAATTAAAATCTGGTGATAGGTATAATTAACAAGTTCAGATGTAGACCTGGAAAATATTTATCATAATCTTTACTGATCTAATGCTCAGTATAAAAATACCTTTTTTAAACCATTCCAGTATTTTTTTTGCAATCAAATTAAATTGGCACTTGCAAGGAATTGTCAAGGATAATGCAAGCGACTCAAATTTAAAGAATGAATCATTTTTGAGTGTCACTTTTATTATGCTGTGATGAATACACATTATCCGCTAGCTTTTGTTAATACATTACTTGTATTCTGAATGTGCAAGAGTTGTGTGCGTATAAACGTTTGTATTTTCAGCTAGACTTACATATGCACACACATATATGTATCCATACTGCTTTAATGTATTGGGGAAGATGCAGTGGATCCCAGAGAGGAGAATCATTTAACATTACTGACAGCAAAGCGTAGATTCTTCATTAAACTGAAGCTTTTCCAGAGATGCGTTGACTGTTCATGAGTCTGTCAACTGTGAAGCCAGCAGTCTGACCTTAAGTAAAATATTTTGCTGCATGCTAAAACATGGATTTACACTTGGGAATAAGTTCTTGAATGGGAAGAAATCTTGATTATTAATTCAAAGAACCCTTGGAATGTGTATTATATTTTTTGTTTTCCTTTTCTATTGCTTTTGTGGCAAGTTTTCCTGCGCATGTTGTCCCACATCAAAATGCAAACACCTGTAAGTCTGGCACAAATATGCTGTAATGTCATGATAACTGCTTTATGTGAAAATATCAGTTATTAATACTATGGAGTTTTTCCTCTGTGGAGGCTTAAGTGTGTGGCACCTCAGTATTGCACTACATCCAAACTTAAACAACTCAGAGACCAAGTACTGAGCAGATGCTTCAAGTTGGAAAAAATGATGCAGGAGTAATAAGCATTTATTTTTATCAAAACAAGTAGGGTTTAGTGGGAAAAGAAATAAGATCCACTGAATACTAATTCGGTCACTTTATCACTGAAATTGCTGCTGATTGGCCTTTAATGATTTTTCTCATGGAAGCTCTTCATTCTCCCTATTCCATATGTCCACTCCAATAAATATAGAGTACCTTATGGTAATTTAAGGTTGAACAATTTATTGGAATTCCCTGAATAACTGAATTAGACTTGCACATGGAGTATCTAAAATACAGGGATCAGGTACAAGATGGATACGTCTAGTTGTAAAGAGACCAGGAACACTGGCTTTTGATTTGATCAAGAGCTGATGACCATCTAAACAGAAATAAAAACTGACATTTTCTTAAGTTGCAATGTCAGATTCTAGAAAGAGTGAAAACATGGGAACCTGTGCAGAGCAAGCTTGCTTAAGCAAGATAAAATATACACAGGTTACCTTTTAAAATCTAGAAATATATGCAATACTCCATTCAAAGCAGTTGGATCATTCAGAAAGAGAATACATGTGTAATCAAGACTCTGTTCCCATTTTATATGTATTTGGCATGGGTAAGTCATCAGCAAAACTGCCTGGATGCTGGTGTGATTTGCGTTACTCCTTTTGTGCTATTTCTTGCCTTGTGTAGCTCCAGGTGCTCATTACTGTCTGGAAAATTTAGAAGCATAATAGCTAACAAGATATTTAAATAAAAAAGTATTGGCTGCTGTTAGCAGTGCAGAACCTCTGGATCCAATGTGATGTCTGTGATAATATCTGCCTTTTCACATGAAACCAAAAAAAACCCTAAAACTCAGGCTGCTTTACTATTATTTCACTGTTTTTTTCTAGGAACTACATCAATAGCCTTTTTCTCTCTCTTCTTAGAATCTTTGTCTTGAGCTTTCAAAAACAAATGCAATATCCTCAAAGTTCCAACCTGTGTTCAAGATGTCTCTTAATGCCACGGAGATGTCAGTGCATCTGTCACTGACTCTGTTTCAGAGAAAAATTAGCATGCAAATTGCTTGAACTGCTCATTATTCCATCTGGAAGTGGGGAAAAAGTGCCGTCAGATTATTTTTAATAGTTTCACCGTGTCTGTTTACATGGCTACAATCTCTGAGCTCCATGTAACATACTGGAAGATCTTGGCTGCCCTAACAAAGGGAGCTGTGTGCCAGTTAGCACAACATTTCACTGTGGGAACACATCTGATGTGTCTGTGCAGATGTTAGTGCTCTTACTCAGTTGTCTAATGTCATAAATCTCCACTCTATGGTAGCAGAAGTAAGTTAACTAGCTAACTGACTAGCTAGTTCACTTTGCAACCCCTGAGTGCTGCTGACTATGAAAGTGGAGCTTTGCCTCCTAAGTACTGGCGGTGGTGGAAATCAACAAGGCCAGGGAGGACTAGTGAGTGCTTCATGGTGCTTTAGAAGCATCCTGTTAAAAGCAACCTGCCAATGCAAAGGGAGCGCAACTGCTTAAATCCTACCACTTCTGGATGTTTCTCACGCTTAGCAGCCCCCATTATTCCTAAGCAAGATTATAGCCTAGGAAGAAGCAACTTGCAGTTTCCATGTGAATCATGTCCTCTTTTTCAATTAAGCTAAACTTATCTCAAGTAATGATCCCAATTCCTGAGCTTTCTGGTATCCGTGTCAGTAACTGTCTGACTATTGAAGTCACAGTCCATAAGATTCCAGGCCATGCTGCCCTACAGCTCTGCAGAGATTCTGACTTTGTGAAATTAAAGCAATACTATATTTTGAGCTTCAGAATACCAATGATGTCCCGCTGTGCCCGTACGCACAGGGCTTTCGTCTGAAATGCAAGGTATGTGTGTGGTGGGGTTTGAAATCAAAAATACATAATAAAGTGGTCAGGCCAAAGCTCAATCCGTCCACCTTTCTTGTCCCTTAAGCGGCTGCTTTTAGCTGTGTGATGGCTTTGTTATGAGCAAACAGGCAGCAGTGCTCTGCACGTACCCTCTCTGCTGTCTGCAGCCCCGGGCCCCTCAGCTTTGGGGTGCTGGCTTTGTAATGAGCACAGGTGCAAAACGGCACAGCTCCAGCTTCCTTCCTCATCTGCCAGGTCGTGCTCACTTCGTGGTCTCTGCCATTCAGTTAAGGAAACTCTCGTGAGCTGGGTTAAAACCACAGTGCTCAGCCACCCGTTCCCTGTGCCTCGCGTTGCAGTGCTTGCTGTAATAATCTACTTTGAGTGGTTTATGGCAAAACTGAGCACTCCTGGGCTTCAGGACATGGGTGTGTGTCTGCAAGTTCGGACAGCCTGGAGGATTTCCCGTCTATGTAAGCAGGTAAACTCTAAACATGTTTTCAGGAGCAGAGGAAGGCAGACTAAGTTATAATGAGGGATGGGATTGAGGAGTTGTTAGAATATGAGTTTAAAGGATGCACGATAGGTAGTAACAAGTGGGTCTGGTCCTAAGGGCTTCTGGGAGACCATACATATTTCTGAACCATCGCTAAACCATGCTGCTTTCATGTCCTTTCTGGGCCAGCTCTCTCTTCCTTCTCTATTACAATGGAGGAAACTTTTCTGCCTTTAGCTGTGGTGTGGGTTAGAGGTCCTGTGACAACACAGAAGCAAAATTTAGAGAAACTCTACAAAAACCAGGTCAAGGAAGTTGTGTTGCTTTTTAAGCTGGTTTGGACTGTTCCCATTAAAATACTTGAAAGGAAACAGGCTATACGATTGCTGCCCACTGAGAAAAATGTTCAGAGAAAGCTGAGGGTATATTTTAAATAAATTGAGTATCACATGTGTTTCTATGTCTGAAAATGTGCACAGAAGATTAAGAGAGAAGCGAGCCATATGGTAGCGTGTTTCAAATGGCTGTACTGCTTAGGGAAATTAATAACTCATATATATAAGCCTGCTGGGATTCAGATGTTCGCATGCTGGTGCTTCAAGAAACTAGCTGAATCAATAAACAAACATTTGAAAGACACAAAAAACAAGCCAACATCCTGCTTGAAAATTCAGAGAAGCAGCCCTTAAAAAGGACTTGGGAAAAAAAAAAAAGTTTAGACTTCTACTAAGACTGAAATACAAATAAGATTAAAAGGAGCTTGTTTATTTTTATATATTTGTGCTGCTAGTTAGAAAGTATCTGTTTCATCTAGTTCCTGATGCTTGCGAGTTTTTATCTTGGACTCTAAAAATATTTTATTAGCATCAATGTTAACTTATTTAATTACTGAAGCAGAGTAATTAAAAAATTCCTTTAGAACCATCAGTCACTCTTACTCATGGACTTCAAAATACATGCTTTCTCCTTTATAAAAGAGAAAGGTTTTTATACAAGATTCCTTCCATTCCTCTGTGTCTTATCTTTGGCAGAAAGAACAACTTTTATCAGAAAAGAAACGCACTGGAAACAATGCACAAAGGTACATTCAAAGCAAAGATCTTTGAAGCTTTCTCTTCAGGAGACCTATTCATAGCAACAGGGGCATGTCAAAAGATCCTTGAGGTGGGATCTGGGCATTCTTCTAGCAACATTTTTTTTTCCTGTTTGAGCCAGGAAAAAACATAGATTGAAAATTTGATTCTTCCTTCTGCCTAACATGGTCTGTGGTGAATGCTTTCCCTGAAATTCCATGACTGGTTAGCCTCTCCAAACACTTTGAGGGATGCAGTTGACTCTGCTGTTGGGGCTAATGTTCTCCCTGGGGGAAAATGTTGAAATTGTTTGTTACAGCACCAAAGTGGAAGCTGTATGGAGACTATCCCAACCATCTCCACAACAGAACATAGAAGACCCAGCAAAGCGGCATGGTAGCGTACAGTTTTCACTTCAGTTGTGACTTTGCAAGGCCCACATACCCTAACCCGCATGAATTTCACTTCTTAATGTTATGCTTTCCTAGGAAGAAAAGAAGTGTACATGGTAAACAGTAATAGTGCATCATATTGTTTATTTGGATTTACTCTGGAGGAATATTGAAAGTCACATCATATTAATGTGAGAGTAGTATTACTAAACTTAAAAGAAAATTTAATCAGATTTTAGTTAAATACAATTAACTGACAACCAGCAGCATTCAGTGTCTCAGGTAATCTGAACAAACAGCTTCAGTAAACATATTGATGAGATAACAGATGAGAAGTAGTTTCTATTTTTTATTTCTTTATATAGCTTATATTTTATAACTTACAGCTGATTTAACTTAAAGTGTGGGAGGCTTTTAGGAAAGAAATGCATGTTTTATCCACATGTTCCTCAATTTCTTTTTTAACCTCTGTTTCCCATTTTCTGTGAAGCTCTGGATGATTCTTCACCTTTTGTTATTGCTTCTAAGTTTGCTCTGTGTTTGCATTCAAACTGGACACCAGAACATTGAATTGATGGGCATCTTTACACTGGTTTGTTGGACCATTTCCTATAACTCTTATTTTTATCTTCTAGAAGGAAATGCTTTCATTTGTAGAACTGTGGCCAGAATCTTGCTCCCAGTGAACAGCCCCAGTGGAGCTACTGATGCAACTGTAGTCTGAAAATGCCTGGGAAGGGAGGAAAAGGCTGAGGGTTTGTTGTGTTAAACTGCAGGTCCATTGGGGCTGCTGTGCTTCGCAGTGGCAGGGATGAGTAAAGCTTTGACATAGGACTGAATGCTGACTTCTTAATGAAAGAGAGGTGCAGTTAAGCAGCTGTACCCATGTGTACTACCCCACACCAGCTGGCATTCTGGTGCCATCAGTGGAAGGCTTTGTCTCACGTGCTTTGGGAGCTGCCAGTTGTTAGATTTTCACATACGTTGCTTTTCCAACCCTGACCATCCCTTTTTTTCAGCAGCCCTAACATACAACAAATCCAGGAACATGCCCTGTCAATGTGTTGCTGGAGTCGTTGGAATTAGTGGAATTAGGCTCTTACCACAAGAACCCTCTGTTAAAGGGTAATTTAGTTATCTTCTCTTTCCAGGCTCTTTCCTCTTTCTCTCCTTTCTCCATGATTCTCATCATAGTTATCTATTTTTTTTTCCTTTCATTTCTTTCTGTATTATTGTTGAAACATTCTCTGACGCAGAAATTGTCAAGGCTTTTTTCAAGCTTACTCATTTTTGTTGCACCAGCTTTGTCAAATCTGACTTTCAACGTAAAATTTTATTCTGGTTTTACTATGAATTAAAATATCCTAGTCTTCTGCAAATCTCCAATTCAAGCCAGAACTGTAACCATGCTATATTGTGTTGCAAACTTAGAAGTTGCCAAAGTGAGATCAAGGAGATGTCCATCTGGTTTGAAACTTGGTTGATGTGTATTAGCAGCAGCCTACTGGTTCTGCTTGCTGTGTTGTTATTGTACACATACAGATTGTATATACTATTATGTGGTATTTCCCTTCCCTCTCCATTCTAGGCAGGGAAAGAATATCTTAATTTAGTCGATAAAGGCTATACACTCATGTAGTTGAACTTCCTAAGTACCTACTGCTTCAGATAACTGTGAAACGTGTTCTTTTGGTCATATTGCAGAAAATCTCCCTAAACGTCCTTACATCTCTGACACTCAAGACCAGCATTAGTTTCAAGAACAAGTCTGTGTTTACTAAGGCAAATCCTGTTGGTTGGGGTACTGTCCAGTAGCTCTAGTGCCCTACAGGCCTGAAAAAGCAGAAGACATCCATGTGAAGAATGGGTTCTAGTCCAAACCCATTGCTCCAACCTATTGCTGATGTGATTGTCAATCACTTGGGCTCACAAGCACTTTTTTTACAGGTGTACATCGCCTGACATTTTAAATTTTTTTTGTTTCTCTCTTGGGAAGGGGTTATAGGATGCATTTATCTGCAGATAAAATAGCTGTGCGTATCCATCGTGACTTCTTTCTCTACCTGTATGCTTTTACATCAAGTTCTCAGTGGTCCTGTCTGCAAAAACATACTCTATGGTCACCCTGTCCAGATGCTATCTCCTAGTTAAGGGCTAGCCAGAAGAAAGCTGCTTTTTTTTTTTTTTCCCCCGTCATTCCAGCTGCTTGGTAACATGCATTGCCTGCTGAGGAGTTACTAGTCAGGCTGGATCTCTGAGCACGCTTCTGTACTGAGTTCTGAATTTTATTGTAATCAAGAGAGAGGCACCTGTCTGGCTTCACCTCAAAGGCAGCCACTTGGTGTAATCATGAAACAGAGACTGCAGCAAGATGAGGGGAAAAAAGACAATTAAGATGTGATGCCCTCAGAATTCAAGGAGCTTTGGTCCGTCAATAAAATTTTAAATGGGAGTAAGGATGCTAAAAGAGGTTCTTGCTGCTGTGAAGACCTCAATCTTAATTTTTCTGCCCATAAAATTACTAGCCAGCTTAATTTTTTGAACTGCTTTGTTGACCCTGACGCCCAGGGGCTTAATAACTCAGCAATCTCCACAACAAAGTGTAAACACTTAAAATCCGTTGGAAATCTTCAGGTTAGCAGTGTGGAAACATAGGCCAATTTCCAATATGGGTAGAAAGATATTTCTCGTCAGGATGTGACATAAATCATCAACTACCTGATTCAACTCATGCTCTCTATATGGATCTCACTTCTTTTTACTGCTAGGGCTTTCTCACTTCTTTTTACTGCTGGTTTTCACTTGCATGCCAGAAAGTAAATATTGGCCAGTTCAGGCCTTCACATCATCAGCTGGGATCTGTGTCTTTCCAAAGTAGTTCTGTACACTTAGCTTTATATACAAATAGAAATGACTTAGCTACCACTTATTGAGGATTAATCTGTAGGATGACTTACAGCTTTACACTACTTTCTAGTTTTGCCAATTGGCTGTTTAAATTAGAGGATTTACTAGTTCCTGTTTATGCAGAGCTGTTTATATACAGTGCTTGCTGATAAATAAGAAATTGGTGCCTTGGCAGAGCTTGTTTTTTTCTTCTATGTTGTTTAGGTTTTAAACACAGGTATGTGGAACCATGAGAGGTTTTCTCTGGTTGCAGGGGTGGAGACAAGGGAGAAAAGGGACTATACACCTGTTTGGCCATATGCCTTATACTAAATTGTGGTGGGGTGGATTTTCTCTTGGGCTCAAATGGTATTGACACAGGATTACAAAATGATCCCAAGGGGAAACACTGAAGTTTGCTGTTTTTCAGGCTGCTCTGGCATTGACTGGGATGAGCAATGCCTAGGTGCTAGTGAGTCAGCTGGAGAAATGGAGGTATGAGTTGCCTTTCACCTGATGAGGAGGCTTTCGAGAGACCTTATAGTGATCTTCCAGTACCTAAAGGGGGCCTACAGGAAAGACAGGGAGAGACTTTTCAGTAGGGCTTGCTGTGACAGGATTAGGGGTAATGGTTTCAAAACAGAGGGAGGTAGATTTAAATTAGATATTAGGAAAAAATTTTTTACAATGGGGGTGGTAGAACACTGGAACAGGTTGCCCAGAGAGGTGGTGGATGCCCCATCCCTGCAAACATTCAAGGCCAGGCTGGACGAGGCTCTGAGCAACCTGATCTAGTCAGGGATGTCCCTGCTCCATGCAGAGGGGTTGGACTAGATGACCTTTGAAGGTCCCTTCCAACCCTAACCATTCTCTGATTCTATGATTCTGTGATGTAGGTTGGCTCAGAGACATCTGGCACAGGGTTTTGTGCGAGATTATGGCACTTTGCAGCTGCTAATTTCTCCTTTCTGGAAAGGATTTAGACTTATTTACAGTCAGACTTGGTCTTTCTATAGTGAGGTGAAAGGAGAGCTGAGGAACTGGCTATAGGCCAGCATCATTAGCAGATAAGCTCTGGAGTTCATCACTGCAGCCATATATGAAAGGAAGAGGAAAGGCTGTTTGACAAATGCCATGAGAAATAAATTAGTGGTTTGCTGTCTCAGTAAATTATATTTTAAAAGGCATTTGATTTACAGTATTAAACATTTCTTAATGAAGCAGTTGTTCTTGTGAAGAATATCCAACTCCACCATAACTGAAGACATACTAAGATTTATGTTGTGAAGGGGATCTAGAGATGTGTCCCACCTGGCTCTCTTTTTGGGATTGTGGTTTAGGTGTTTCTTTATGATTATAGTACCTGTGGTAGGGTACTAGAAAGACCTGAGGGGAGAAGGAAAAAAAGATCAGTCTGAATCTCAGAAGAAGCACAAAAGAGAGGAGATCTCTTATGTCCTAAAAATATCACATCTGTAGGAATATAACCTATTACACCTCTTTCTGTCACTCTTGGAAAGGCTCAAGTTGACAGTTTTTTTCTCTTGCTACATCGAAAAAGATGGATCTCAACATCCCAGTGTATTCTCTCTCTTATTTTTTCATCTTTTTATCCCAAAAAGAAAATTGGCGTGTTTTCTGTGGTGTGCTCAGCATGTTGCACACTAGCCATTCATTCTCCATGAGAGAAATCTTGGATCCTTTGGTATGACATGACTTTCATGTACAATTTACAATTGTTACTTATTGAATTTCTGGGAGATAAATATTTTTCAAGAAGTGTAAAGGATACCTTCAGCTTGATTAGCGTCTCAGCTAAATTTAAAAATATACATTCTTACTGAATGAAAAGTTAGTTTACTTTTTTCCTGGTTTTCTATGTTGACTGATTTCTACCCAGTTCAACAGAGTAATGAAGAACTCCACAAAACAGGATTTCTATAAATTTCATTAAAATAAGCTACTGGGAAGTGGAAAGAAATCCTAGAAATGTCACAGCCGAGGCAAAGGCATCAGTCAGAGCTACTTTTCTTTCACAGCAGTATCAGGAAGTTCCTCAAAGAAATTTCTAGGGAACAAGACTGATTTCCTTATTCTTAATATCTGTGGAACAATTTGTTTCCAACAGTGTGTGCATCGTTGACTAAATCTTTAAAAACTAAGAGGCACAGTCTGTGTCCAGTCCTGAGTGTGACTGGATTGCAGAGGATGGATTGTATGAGGATGGAATGGGTACCAGGCTGCTGAACAATATGGATTTATAGTGGAGGGGAATTTTGAAAAGGATAATGATGCAGATTAGCTATAACTGGCCTTGAATATCAGCCTGTAATGTGGAAATCTTAGAAACTCAACATTTGGTGAGATATCCTGAGGCCCAGTCTAGCCTGGGAGGTGGATCTCCCTGCATGAAGCACTCCGCTTGTGCCTGTGTGTTGGTGCGCTTATGGAACAAATGCAGCTGGGCAGGGATGCACATGTGCTCTGTAATGCTGCGTGCAGAAAGGGGAATAACTTACGTGGGTGGAAGCACCATCATGCAGATGTTACTTTGTCCCCCTTTTGTATGTGCTGGCACATCTGAAATGCAAGGGGATATTCAGATGAAATAAGGACTGAAAAACAAGAGCACCTCTGCTTTGATTAGTGCTTGGATAAATGTAATGAAGAGAAAAAGCACACTGAAGTGCCCAAGCACTCTTTGTTCATTTAGATGGCTTACCTTTATTTACTGAGTGAGAGAGTGGGCTTGTTCAGGATCACTTTCAGTGGTGATGACAGGAAGACATCACAAATTACACTCTAAATTATCACGGCTAAAAATCTAGCTAATTATCTAGGTCTGCAATTAATTAAACCTCTGCCTTTTCAGGTCCTGACCCAGTTGGCTGTTGGTGGGTTGTTTATTTTTTTTCCCTTCCTTGCTGCTGTATCTGTTTTCTGTCACTCCAGTTCTGGGTATTGTCTGCTTTTCCCTACAGGTCTCAGACGATGTCTAACTGCTTTAAATATTTTCTTTTTTTTCCTGGAGGTCCCCTTCCCCATGTATCTCCACCTTGCCTGGCAAGCCGGTTTTGGGTCTGAAGCTCCTAAGAGTCACAGGCCAATTGCAAATCACAAAGCTGCCTTAAGACATCCAGATATGACAGGAAATTTTTCAGGACTATTTCCCTGTGCCAGGTACAAGGTTGGTCACCAAGACAAACAAAACTTGCAATAGGGCTTGAAACACTAACCTCACGCCACCCCTCTGCGTTTATTCCGACCCATGAAGGAATACAGTAATGAAATTGGCACAGACATAGAATTATAGAATCATAGAACAGTTTGGGTTGGAAGGGACCTTCAAAGGTCATCTAGTCCAACCCCCCTGCAAGGAGCAGGGACGTCTTCAACCAGATCAGATTGCTCAGAGCCCCATCCAACCTGGCCTTGAACGTTTCCAGGGATGGGGCATCCACCACCTCTCTGGGCAACCTGTGCCAGTGTTCCACCACCCTCAGTGTAAAAACTTTTTTCCTTATATCAAGTCTGAATCTGCTTCCTTCTATTTTAAAACCATTACCCCTCATCCTATTGCAACAAGCCCTGCTAAAGAGTTTCTCCTCATCTTTCCTGTAGGCCCCCTTTAGGTGCTGGAAGGCTGCTATAACGTCCCCCCAGGGGACCCCTCCAGGTGGAGTCTCACAAGAGCAGAGACGCAGAATCAGCTCCCACGACCTGCTGGCCATGCTTCTTTTGATGCAGCCCAGGATGCGGTTGACTTTTTGGACTGTAAGCACATATTGTCGGCTCATGTTGAGCTTCTTGTCCACCATCACTCCCAAGTCCTTCTCCTCAGGGCTGCTCTTGATCCATTCTCCACCCAGCCTGTATTTGTGCTGGGGATTACCCTGACCCATGTGCAGGACCTTGCACTTGGCCGTGTTGAATTTAATCAGGTTCTCATGGGCCCACCCCTCCAGCCTCTCAAGGTCCCTCTGGGTGGCATCCTTTCCCTCCAGTGTGTCAACTGCACCACATGGCTTAGTGTCATCAGCGAACTTGCTGAGGGTGTACTCTATCCCACTGTCCATGTTGCTGACAAAGATGTTGAACAGAGCTGGGCCAAATACTAACCCCTAACTCGTCACCAGTCTCAACTGGTACATGTTTCAACATGCACTTCTTCTCCCACACACATTTCATAGTTATGGACCTCCTTACAACCTTTTCACCAGCCCACACTTGAAACTTGAATATCCTTTTGCCTACTTCTTGGACAAATGACCTCAGCTTCTGGTTGGAGCCTTCCATGATGTTACCAAATATTTTCTTACTTTTTCCTTTTTCTTCTTTACCCTCAAGCTTATAATATTTTAAGCGTCTGGTAGTGGTAGTTAAATGGAGAACACCTCGGGTGCAGACTTGAAAACAATATTGCAAGCATCTAGCATTTATTTTTCAATTAACAGACAAATAGGGAAAGCACCAGGAGCTAATATTGTTTAATTTCCTGTTATGCATGACTGCTGAGGGTGAGAAAAATATTGTTTACAATAAAGATACTGCTATAAACTACATTACAAGGTCATAGTATGTTTGCAATAATGAATTTCATGTTAATGTTATTTTACACTAGATATTGGCTGATCGATCCAGCAGCAGTGTCATCCAGCATTATCCGAACATTTTGCTTATACACTGTGGTAAGATTTGAATCCCAGACTCCCATTGTTTGAAATATAATTGACATCATCTGTTTCACAGGTTCCTGTTGTGCTGTGCTTCAGAGATGCTTTGATCTAGATGCAGCTGCTCAGTTAACAGGACACCAGCTGTGTTTTTCTCCTGCATCTTCTATCAGCAGTACATTTCAATGAGCACCCAGCATGTAGAATACTTGGATGTGAAGTACCAAGCAGATGAATGGGACTCAGGTAATAAAGGACTTTGTAGAGTGCACTTCCTGTTAAGAAACCAACTGCGATGGTAAAACTCTGTGCATATTAGATATAGATCTAAATTAGATCTTCAGAAGTCCTATTTTAGGATTATTTCTGCTGAGTTGTGAGATTCTTCTGGTATTGAAAGAAAAAAAAAGGCCCATTTGGACCTGAATAAACAAACAAACAAGCAAACAAATAAAAGCCTACTTATTTATTATTTTATTTTGGACTAGTGTTCTTGGCAGCCTTGGGTCAACCCAGTAGTGACTGCAGCTAATTAGGATTGCTACTGGAGCAGTTTCCAGGTTAGTTTTGTCCAAAAGGAATCTAGATTATACGGTCCAACACTTCAAGGATGCAAACTCTTGTGAAGGCAATTGAGAGACTTACCTCTAAGTGAACTTCTGATCTAAACTAAAACTCTTTTAGTGACTCTCTTTGTTTTTTGAAGTGAATCTTGCCACATTTATTAGTAATTTTTTTTTTCTTGTCTTTACATCTTTGGAAACAATGTTATCAACTGAGGGGAAATATAAGGGCACCCCTCCATGGTTACAGTTGGTAAATTTTTGTGTCCAGCCAAGTAAAAATGACTTCTACATTTAGCTGAGCTATTGTGATAGTAACTTATGGGACTGGGATCAGATCCCTATAGATCGGAAGATAATTATCTTGTCATCTTTCAATATAACTTTTTCTACATCAAATCTCAAATCCTTCGACCTCTCCTTCTGGGTCCCTGGTTTTTAAGCTCTTGTCATTGCTAACAGTCTACTTCAGGTTCTTCATTTGTCTACATCTCTCTTAAAGTTCAGCATTCAATAGCAAACACAGTACTTTTTAGCTGAGGAATTCCTAATGCCACCAAGACACGGAAGGTTACTCACTAGGGAAGACGCTTTTCAATTAATTTTGTATCGTATTATTTTTTTTCTTCTAAAATGTGATTCCTTGGCTGGCTGATGAGGACATCATTCCAGATTGTGTCAAAAACCCTTCTGAATTTCAGGTATAAATGTAACTTTTTTGTTTCTCATTATTGACTGTTAACAAAAACATTTTGGCTCCTGTTTTGTTAGCTGGCTAGATCTATAATTTCCAATGCCACCTTCTTCCCTGCTAGTAAAAGATAGGCATTGTGTCTAATTTTACCTGTTCCTCCTAGACCTTCTTACAGTAGAAGTTCTTAATCAACAAAAGTTGAAACACAGAAGTAGTTATAAAGCTGTATTTTAAAAAGTCCTGAACTGTTACAAAGTAACCAACCACAGTTCTCTATAGACGGATCTTTATAACTGCATTTGATTAAAATTTGCATTCATAATTGTGAATTCAACTACCTTAGTATTCATTCATATACCCATAGAGCCTGTTGTTCTCACTCCAATGAAAGTCAAATGACGCTGCTATGGGAAAAAATCCTTGTCCCATCGACATCTGTGGGGATTCTGCCGCATATGTGAGTGCTTTACTCCCTCTGTTTAATGAAGATAAATCCATCATCCACATTTCTTCTTGTGCTTAAAGCTCCATATATTTAGCTTTGATAAGCTTGGTCTGAAGTCAAGTCCTGCCTTTCAGAAATGCTAATTGGTGGCCACTTTTCTCTCAAGGACAGGAATTTGAAGGGGAACTGCCTTAATTTAGGTTGGTATAGCAAACTGACTTGGAAATTGCACACAGCAAGGGGATAAGGGATTAGTACTGCACTAGGGTAAGAATATGTAGTTCATCTCCTATAATTCCAAGGGAAATAATTTTGCATTTAAATTACCATTTTTATAGAATCATATGTCAACATGGAGACAACGCCAGGTGTATATAGACAAGCTAACTTCAAACAGCCAGTTCTAGAACTGAAGGTATATTGAAGGTATATATCATAGGTATATCCATGACATGTCATCTACGGTAGTCTACATGCAGTTCTGCCTAAAGAACCTACTTGAAACTGGAGTAACTGAATGGTATTTTCCACCAGTTTGGGTATTTTAGCACCACACTCTAGTATGATTTGACTCCATGCAGCCTATTAAGTTGTTTAGATTATATGGAAATGTTAAATGGTACCTATATAAATTTCTCTGTATAGTCTTGACAGTCAGATATTTTGGGTATTTCAGACTTTAAATCTCACTCAATTTTGAGATCTGAACATGTCAGTCAAAATTCTTGTACTTAAAGCTGCAGAATCAGAGGGAGTCATATATGCTCAAATTCTAAAAGGAAGCCACTTTTAGAGCCCAGTCTATAGCATAACCTTAATACTTGGTGAAAAATGAGTCTTGCAAAAGATTCAGAGTTGAAAAGCACTCCACAAGTACCAGGCATTGATAATAAAAATTAGCAAGCCCTCCATTACTCTGCCATTTACTGTGACTGAAACAGGTGCACCTAATCGTATGGATTTCTTTTTAATCTTTCCTATCTGAAACAGATGGAATCTCTGAGAAGCACAGCTACTGTTTAAAAGATATCTTCACCCGACTTTGATTACTTTGAAAAGCTAAACTTCTGATGGGGGAAAACAAGTCCTAATTCAAAGCCTGGATACTTATGGGGCTCTTTAGTTCTTCCTCTCTAGCTTGACAGAGTCTTCAAGTTGCTAATACTTAAATATTTTGCAAATTAGGCCTGGAGTATCTTGTTTTCCACAGGAAAACATTCAATTTTAATTATTCAACTGAACATGAAAGCATGTCTAGCTCTAAGCAACCAGACAGTCTGCAGCTTTGATTAGCCACCCAAGCATAAGCATTTTACAGCTTTAATTACTCATCCAGTTAGGAAGAGTTTCTAGTTCTAATACAGAAAGATTATATTTGCAGTAAAATTAAGGCAAAACTTTGATTTGAAAATGACAGAGATGAATGCTCATTTCCTCTTCTCAAGAGACCTGATGTGCTCTGGCACATTTGATGCTACATCATGGAGAATTAAATATATTGGCTCTATTGTAGAGAAAGCTACAGTAGTTTTTGCTGTAGGAGATTCATCTGTTGAGACTGAATTTGTTATAGGTAACCTCATCATAATTCTAAAAGTTCTAGAAATGACACCAGAAATTCTAGTTGTCATTCAGTGCTGCTGAGACCTGCTTCCATAAAGGGTCTTCAACATTTCAGATTTAAAGATATTTTTGTTTCAAATACAAGTTGAACTCTGCCTGTTGAACACAGGCTTCTGCTTTTCTGTAGAAGGATCTGGGATCTGATCTCTTGAGCTGTGTGACTGCTCAGAAGCGGTTAGGGATCCCTCAAGTCATCTCATTTTTCCTTTGCAAATGCTGTAAACGAGGCAGATACCTTCACTGCTTTGTATTAGTCACCTCTCTACAGTACCCTTCTCTTATACCTACAGCAAAATACAACAAGCCTTCTTGTTCAGGGAGTTCAGCGTCTCCCCTTAGGATCAGTGAAGCTGTCTTTTTTGAATCTGCACTTTCATCCAAGATGAGGCTAGTGAGGGACAAAAAATTGAGGACAATGCAGGTCATAAATACATTGAGTAAAATACCATGATATTGTATGGTTAAAAAGCATTTTATTCTAGGATAAAAAGGAGATAATGTATAAGATAAAGAAAATACTAATCATGAAAAAAGGAAAGGACAAGAAAGTAAATAAATAAATAACAGATAAACAGCTAGAGAGTGGGGATGAAATCTTGAGCCGATTGACATTAATTGTCATACTACTACTTTAAACATTGCTTTCATTAAAAAAATTATTGTTACACCTGTCTAGTTACTATTACTCCTAGACAGCACTGTTACAAGTAGGGTAGTTCTATCTATTAAATCTTAAGATTTAGCTTTGACTTGAACCATTCTTTCAAATTATTTAATGTTTGCCATAGTCAAATAATTCCTGAGTTTCTATTGAGAGTTTTCTGCATCTAGAAGGAAGTATGGAAATCTTGTTGAATGTAATCTTCAGCCCATCTAAATTACAAGTGAGCAACTTCTCATCTGTACCCTTACGTCACTGACCTTGAAATCACAGCAGAGCTTTCTGAACACATATGGAGAGGTGATGGGAGCTTCAGGCAGGACTTTCACTTACAGCCACAGAAATGCATGGAAAACCTGGACTTTGTATGAAACAAAGAGACTGGAGCAAGTCTCAAGAGAGTACATTAACTGCCTGAAAAAAAAATAGTTTTAAACTTAAAGCTATCTTCAGTTTGTTGTGAATCTTCAGATAGCTATGAATTTAGGAAAGACTCACTTTTGCTAAGTAACTGGCCCTGGAGTTTTCAGCATAAATATCAACCCCTCATCTAGAAAACACATGAAACAATCTGCTGAAGAAACATAATCAGTTGTTGTTGGCAACAGTTTAATGAGGTTTATGATTCCTTTGAGCATGTAATAGGGTATGCCTTCAATAGCTGTGGAATCAAGATCCCATTGTCACACTCATTTATGATAAACTTAATTTGTTCTTGAGTCAGTGCCAGTTATCAAACCCAGCATCTTCCCAGCTTCTGAAGGTTGATCTGATTTACAAAGAAACAAAATAAGCCCAAATCTTCTTCAGGAAGACCACACATTATTAATATCTCATGAAAGTGAGCTGTCACTCATTTAAAGTGGATAGTTTTGCTCTCTGTAAGATGATATTTCCTCTTGTTTCTGGGAGTTATGGTCTAGCAGTGAGTACTGCTTTTAGGTCCTGAGCCTAAAACCACCTACTACCAGGTCTAACACCCGCTCCCTAGCTACATCCATTTACATCCATTCACTTGTCAGGGAGAATTCACCACTGCACTGCCTTGAAGGCAATACAGGATTGGACATTTCGGATGGTAATAACAACTCTAAATTTTCAATTTGTTTTGATATTTTATATTTTTGAGATGCTAAAATGTGTTACTTGAAGAAAGCAATTTCTGAACTATCCAGATGTTTTGCTTAGACTGCATCTGCTGTTTATCTATTGGGAAAGAGCCTGCAACAGAAACAGCCTGTGTATAATAAAGGATGCTCCTTGACCAGTCCTCGTGATGAGCTATTAGAGAAGCAGTGGCAGCTGAAGGGAGGGAAAGAGAGCTGGAAGTGGTGTGTGTTGTGATGGACTCTGGTATCTTTAAGGCCTTGGGGAGCTAGGTCTTCTTTCCTTAGAGTAAGTTTGCAAGTTCTGAACCATGTTCTTGATATAAAATTCAGATTAAAAAATATTTCTTATCAAGCTTTATCCTCTTATTTAATGTGGTATTAGTAAAGGAGACATGGTGTAGTGCAATCTTGTCTCCTGTGCTCCAAACTTTTGTATTTCTGAAACTACTCATCCTGAAAGGCAAATGCTATGCTATGCAAACTGCTCACTGCTTTCTTTCATTTCTACTACCAGCTGGATCAACTGTAGGAATAATTACTCAATCCATAAGTAATTAATACTCTATCTCTCGACCAAGTTCTGAAACTCAGAAAATGTCAAAGCAATTTTAAATCTATTTCTACTTATTGATGGAATTGATGATAACAGATGCAGAAGCAGAAGGTGGTTTTGCCTTGCCCTTCCATTCCTGATTAGTAAAACATGCCTCTAATTTTCAATTAATTTTGATTAACTTTCAATTAATTTCCTTAAATAAGGGACTATGAAATGTCCCAGATGCCTCAGAGGCAGCTCCTGCCCTGTGGCGTGGGGCCAAGGGACTCGGGCAGCCTGGCCACCGCAGCCCTCCTTGTGTCGGCAGCTCCAAACTGGGGTCAAGGGTGGATGCAGCAAGCTGGCCATGTGTCTGGTTCTAAACGTGTTGTCTGTCACCACGAGCACAGCCTCAGCCTCTCTCTGCCTGTGCTGTGGCAATAAGTACAGTCAAGATCAGGAGCTGCTCAGAGACCACCCTAACTGGAATATAAAACAGCAGAAAGATAAGTGGCACTCATGGAAATAAATATTCGGAGACAGTTTTTGCAGGGTGGTTCTCATGAAGACCCATTGACTCTTACAACCACACTGGTAGAGAGCACACGCCACAGGACACTGCCCCTGCAATGTCCTTACTGATGCCGAAATCAAGAAGGTAAAATCTTTCATGAAAATGAGGTGTACAATTTACCAGAGACATCTGCCTGCTAAGTGTAAGCCTTGTGCAAAGCCAATCTCTTAAACCAGCAGTTTCTCTAAGGCAGGATGTTCTGGAGAGCAGAAGAAACATTTGGCTTGGGCGGGGCTTGCACTAGTTTTTATGTGTTCCAAGGGTTTCACTGTTTTATCTTAGCAAACTAAGGAAACCAACTGAAGTTAGATATCAAACTCCAACTCCCTCCCAGCCCCAAACCATCAAACTGGCTTTGCAGCTCGAAGAGCACAGTTAGGGAAATAAATGGCCTAGAGCAAAGGGAAAGGATGCATTAGAAAGCACCCTGTGGTGCAGGAAGTGGGGAATAAGTAAGAAAATCCTTCAGACAACACACTAAAGAAAAAAACATCTTCACTTAGCAGTCTGGAGATTGAATCCCTGCTGCAGGGTTCCCCTAGTTGTTAATTTCTCTTATGGATGTCAATGTATGTGGATTAAACCCACTGTTAATACACATAGGTTGTACTGGTTAGCCTCACAAGACATACATGATAAATTTGCATTTAGCTGCCTCACTGACAGCAGCTTTCCTACATATGCAGTCTGCTCACTTGGGTTTACTGAGGGATATCACTTCAAAGAGTGTATTTTGAGTACTGAAATAGAAGGAATTAAAAGAACTTATTTCCCATTTGAGATTTTTTTTTTTTAATGAAGTCTTTTATTTCTCACTGTGTATCTAATAAGTTCATGTAGAGCTGCTGCTTCTGGCACAGTCTTGGAGATTAGATCTCTGATGTGCTGACAGAAGTTCAGCTTTTTTGCTAAAACCATAATCAGAACAATCTGACTTCTGACGGCTCTCATTAAGTGGGAAGAGAGAATTCATCCCAGTGTCTTCTCTTATTGTGATAGTTGATCCCAGAATGAGAGTAGTGTTTAGGGCTAAGATCCCATCAGTCTTGAAAAGTCTGCCATGTCCTGTTGGTGGGAAAGAACAGAAAATAACCCCCTGTTCCAGATTTAGGGTTACATTTTAACTTAACTTTAGCATAAGACAGAGCTTTCCCTCTCTCATCAGTTGTTTGCAATAGGTGTCTCACAAATGGTGCTATCATTTCCGGTAGCATCACAACCCCTCTTTCACCCAGGTATGCTGCAGCGTACTCATGGTAACCAGCGTGGTGGAGTGGGAGGAAGGGGGACACGATCTCTGCAAAGGCCCTGTGTCTGTTTGGGCGGCAGTGATGCTCCCCTGTGCAGTGAGGGATCTCAGGCAGAGGTCATGGTCTCAAGAGCTGATGTGCATGGTCAGAGTGGAATTGTGCTGTTGTTTCCTTAGCAGAAAATGGGAGAACAGTGTCAGACTTTTTGTGCTGGAGGCAGGAACTGGAGTTGTGAGCTTGACCTATGGGGTGGGGAAGGGAATTGATCTCACCGAAATGAGAGAGCTCATATATACTTTCTTATTTAAAGAGAAAGTACATTAACCAATTTTCAGCACATAGAGGTCACTCAACATAGGGTTGTGTTTGATGAATTTGGTAATATGAAGAATTTTGATAGCACTTCAGCACAAACTTGGAATCTTTGAGAAATCTGTAATTAGTTACTGGCATAATTAGATGGCGTTTACCCCTTCTATAGTGGGGTTTTTTTTAACTATGTTCGATTGATCTTCTTTCTTTCCATTGTCTTGAATGATTTCTTGCCTCTTTATTAGCTTCTGGGGAACAGCATAATCTGCAAAAAGTAGAGAACACTTATTCTATGAAAAATATAATTCCTTAGTATAGTAAAGTTTCTTTTCTCTTTCTTGTTTCTAATAGCACAACGATATTTGTAGGGAGAAGTCATATCTTTTATTAGAACATCTACTATCATTCAAGGAAGGAAACAAGCCTTCTAGTAGACAAGTCCAATTTCAGATCTGGATGTGAACGACCAAACTGCAAACAGAGAATAACTGTTATGAGTTTAACTTAATTATGAAGATTGGGTAGAAAGGTGAATTACTACCTTTGGAGTAGAGGAGTCTATTAATAAATTAAAACTTAGTAAAGTCATTTACTTCCCATGAGGTAGAGTGGCTGTGTCTATGTTAACACTCAAACTAGACCACCATCTGCTTGCTAGTTTCATACCCAACAGGCACCGCATGGTCCATGACCGTACCATATAAATTCTCTTGCCCTTGTAAAGAGAGTGGCAACACCCAAAGAGCTTATTGGGAATATTGCCAGACCAGGGTCGCTCCTGCCCTTTCCCTGTGAGAGTGTTACTTGTTGTAGGGCTAAGTGTGCTCCAGAGACTGTACAAACAGATTAAAAGTGTCAATGGTGGCAGAACAGTGCCCATGCCTGTGCCAAGCTGCAACTTAATTTGCTGCTATTCACTATGTGCAATTATCACCTGCAGAACAGTTTTCCTTAACACCAAAATATTTAATTTAAGAAGTCAAAATAAGAAGTAGCCTATTGAACTTTAGTCTGACACTCCACAATGTCACATTGCTGGGGAAATGAAACTGGAGTTTGTAGTTTAGAAAAATACAATCTTACTATCTGAGCTTACTCCATGCTCCCTTGTGGGTTTTTTTGTACATCAAACACAGCAGTCTCTTTCAAGCATCTCGTCGCATCCTATTTTAGTGCAACAGCAACAACTTTTGAAGTTTATTTGATGTGCAACTTTTTACTGGACATGACCTCTAAAAAACTAAACTAGCCCATTCTCACTGCAGTAGAGACATCACCATCTGCCTCTTCCTCATGTCCATTGTATGCTCTCATAGTGTTGCTCGCTCTTTTAATTGTTGTTCTGTGTAAACAGGGTAGGCTCCAGTATTACATTTTAAAATTTTGTGTTTACATTAAAAAGCATCAATTTTTGAACAGGCTTTCACACAACCAAGCCATGCCTTAGTGTTTCTCTCTAGAGTGTTTGATGTTGTATTATACTACAGTATTGCTTTTGGAAGCAACATCCAATGGTGAGTGTAAGCACGTGTATTTCAGGAGGGAAACTCAGCAAGGTAGGCTAAGACTCAGCGCTCAATGTGGCTGAAGGATGCCGAGCCCTTCAGGACCCCATCTGGGGCCAGTGCTCTGCCAGACACCGGTGCCCTGCCCCACTCCACTGAGCACTCCCTCCGCAGCAGCAGCCCAGTACCCTCATCTGAGACTAGGATGTGCTTGCCTGTCTGTGCTGTCGCCAGGTGATGACCATGATGGCCAAGCTACTTTGAGTCCTCAATGGGTATTGGTGGCTCTACTGGATCAAAATTCACAGGGGAATTGCCTGCAAAGGTCCACATATTTAATTATCCTATGGGTTTTACCTTATCCTACAAAAAAATTTGCAAGAAAAAAAATGAATTTCCAAATGGCTTCGTTTTTTCCAGTGCTTTAGTCTTCTTATATTCCAATACAAATGTAATTAGCTACTGATTGGACTGCTTATTGCAATCTGAGATTTAATCCAATTTTACTATGAATTATTAACCACTAACTGCTGGACGCCTACCTAGAAATTGTTTTCCTCTAATGAAGAAAAATTCCACGTGATTTCATATCAGGTCAATCAAAACAGTTTAAATTTTGAATGTAGCTGGTTCATAAAATAAACTTCTGAAGAAGCTACAAATCAAAAAGCTGGATTTTTTGTCTTCATTATACTTCATAGAGAATTTGCCCAAATTCTTCCTTTACGAATTTAACCATTGACTTTATGACTTTAACCATTGACTTTATGACTTATAACTAATACTTCCCTGTTTATTCTGGTGTCTGTTTTTATCTGCTAAGTTACAAAATTATTGTTACCAGCTATGATTTTTAGAGCAGCATGCTACAAATTAAAACATTTTTGATGCTCTGTCTCCTCTTCAATAAGAGAAGTTGTTACATTTCTATCAGAAGTAAGATTGTGTCTATATCTTCTGTTTCTTCTCTTTCTTTATATCTTAATGTCTGTGATATTTTGACAGTTTGTTGCATAAAAAAAAAAGGGGTAATGTTTAGTTTATTTTATACTGACTCTCTAAATGCATTGATTTTGCCACTGAGCAGCTAATGGTGTCCCTGGGAATTGAACGTACTCTTGCTCTTTCCCTCTGGTCTTGTCACAGTCTTGAGAAGATTTGTCCTCCATTCCCAATCCAAAAATATCTGAAAATCTTTGGATTTTACCACGGTAGTTACATGTCCACAGGCAGCCAATAATAATGCAAGAGACTTATTTGAAAGGAAGATATGGTTTCATATTAAGCCATAGTAGATATACACATATATATATGTATGTGTATATAAATATATGTATGTGAATGCAACCAAGAACAGTAATCTAAATGACCTTTTTTGATTTCTTTACTTTAAAAAAAATCTTATATTTCTATTTAAATGTTTCCATTTTAAGCTTTTAATTTCTGAAAGAACACCAATGTCAGAGTTGCCATATCTGATCAGGGTTGTTTTGTGGGTTCAATACCCTATCTCAAGCATTGGCCAGCACTGACTGTATTAGAGGAATCTTTCTTTATAAATAGAAGCATATGCTGGTTTTAAATTGAATTAGAGTTTCCTTTCAAATTTAGAATTATTTTTTATTTTAAAGGAAATTTTCATTCAATTTAAAATTTGTACTCATTAAATTTAAAATCCTTTTAAATTTAAGTTTCCTCTAATTTCATGGTTGTGTCTGCTTTCAATTTAGTATAAAATTGTGATGTAATGGCATACAGTAAATCTGAAAGGAATTCAGACTTTTTAATAAAGCTCATTGCAGTAAAAGAATGAAGTGCTAATTACACTTTGCTTTCTGTCAAGTTGTTATCTAGTATAACTTTTTTTTTGTCAACAGTAAATGATAATTTTTCTCCTTTTCATGAAAAGTATTTCAGAATGTCTCTTCATCTGATATGTGAGCCCAGATCCTCCTTCTTCTGGGCCAGCAGCTGCCATCCACAGACTTTCTGAGCAGTTATCTACGAGGAATATTTGCTGAGAAGTATGCTTAGTCTTTGAGCACGTCCCAGACACAAACCATGGCAAATTTGGTATATATCTGTTGATATTCTTTACTTGCCTTTGTTTGTACTGATGTCCTCCCAGACGTTCCTTCCAACAGCGTTTTCCTAACATTGACCATTTCCAGCAGAGCAGCAGAACTGTACTAAGAGCAAAGAAATAATTTTTAAAAAATATAAAAAAGAAATAACATAATTTATTTTTTGTGCTTTATGATTCTCTTGTGGGACCGGTACATGGCCTGTTTGTACATAAAAGGAGAAAATCTATGGAAAAACCTGATTTACTGAATGTTCTGCTATGTTGCTCAGAATGCAGCACAAACCTTGCAAGCTGACTATTAACTCCAGCTGGTCTGAGACAGAGTTTAAGAGGTTTTCCCAGGACAAGGTAACAAATCTATGACAGAACTTGTTGTGATAAGGTGATCAGAGGTTATTTTGGCATTGAGTTTGTTTCCAGCCCAACGGATTTGCCCGTTAGAAGGACTATGAGAAACAACATTACTGTGTTCATGCTTGTAAAATACCTTGCAGGTCAAATCCTCTTCCCAAAGCTTCTTGAAGCACAGGCACGTTGAGTGCCCCTCTCCCAGGCCCCCCAAGGTTGAAAGTTCAAGCAACCAGCTTTGTCCTCAGGACTGGTGGCTGCAAAACTCGCTTCTGTGGGAGTGGCAGAGTGAGCTCTGGGCAGGGCTCATGGGGAAAGGTGAAGTGAAAGAGCTGGGAACGACTAACAGAGCTTTTGGAGGATTACAGCCTTCTGTTTTCCTTCTGTATCACACCCATTTCACAATGTAGCACACCCATTCTCCTTCTTTGGCTATGTTTCTACCATTGGTTAGCCAATGTCCTGTGTGTCCTCTCAAACAGCACAGATGCTCTCAGAGCATCTGTTGGAACAGCTCTGGGCCACATTTGGTCCCGAAGCTCACCAAGGGATGGTTTCGGATGATGCTAGCTCTAACAAGTAAATGATACGGATGATGGCATTCCAGTGTCTCTTCCTGACAGTCCTCTACTACTATAGAAAAGCCATTTTCTCCCAGCTCCCTAACCTCTATTTCCACCTTGGTCTTCACAGTCAGGTCCTACTCTGCACACTGTCCTGTCCTTAAGTTTTGCTCTCCTCAGCCTGCCCTCTTACAGCACTCCTTCCTCCAGCACCTCTATTACAGGGCCACTCTACAGATCCCCTCTTGCTGAGGCCCACAGCAGTGCTATCCCTCTTGCCCCACAGCTTCCCTCTGACTGCCCCACTTCTGACTCCTAACACAAGGGAATTGGTTGGGGAGAGCACAGGCAAGTGGCCTGCTTCTGTGTCTTTCCCCCAGCCCAGGTGGTGCTTATCCCCAGCACAACCAGCACCGGTGGGTGGGACACAGTTTGGACAAGGAAGAGATGCTGTATCCATGGAATGCAGCTAACAATTATTTACTTTTACTTAGAAAAACAGCAATTTAGCATGATATATGCTTGGTTAAAAAAAAAATCCCCTGAAGGAATTTGCATTGATGCAAAAGTGAACATGTCTCTCCAACTGTTTCGGGAACACTTTGTTCCCTGGACATTTTCCATGGTCAGAGTTTGCAATGAAGTTCTGGCACAGTATGCTGTTAACTGCTCCACTTTACATGTCCCTGGCAGTATTATGTAGGAGAGAAAAGGTGAAATGCCCTCTGTGCTCAGAAAGGTTGACTGAAAACGAGTCATGTGCCCAGCGAAATGGCAGGAATTCAGAGAAGGTGAATGCAGCGAGAGCAAGAGAAAGCATGAATGGCACGGTGTACACTGACAGGCACAGGCTGTTCCGTCCCAATTCGTCCCCTATTGTACAACCTTTTCTTACTGCTCCTTTATCCCCACTCCTCCACCGCCATCATAGCACCCCCACAAATATTCTGTGTATGTTATTTTTTAAAAAATCTTGAGTTATGTTATGCTTCTGATACAACAAAATTGCAAAACAAACAAACATTAATCATGTGACAAAACCATATGTGGCCAAAATTCTTCTTTCCTCCATCTTCCATCAAAAATCATTCCCAAATGGGTTCTGGCGGCATGTAGTTTAGTTTTGCTGGTTATTCCTTGTCCCCTTGAGCAACTCAGCTGGTTTGGAAGCAACTGGGCCAAAAACTCCTTCAGCTTCTCAGTCTGGTGATGTGCATTGTAACCCATTTTGGCCTATGGGGATTATAATTACACCAATATTTTTACATCGTATTCCAAGCTCTCCTTCTCCAGAGGGACAGCAGATGGCATGCAAAGTGCATAGGAGCATTGGTAGAACCTGTAGACTTTAAAATAAGTTTTTCCTCTCCAGAGTGTTTTTCTTTATTTCAGGATATACCACCTTGAGTGTTTTGAAAAATAACACTTCAACACTGCTCTGCGCTGCCATGAACTGTACCGATGCCCAAGGCATGCCAGGTGGGCAGGCTAGATTTCAGAATAGCTAAAACAACCATCCCCCAAATAAATCAGTTCTCAACATTAACTAACAAGTTACAATATTATAATAATGTCTAATTTGTAACTTCCGTTGGGTTATTTCATTTTATTTCAGCTCATTTATTTTTCTATGTACAATTTGTAACATATTTTTAACTCCCTAAAGAAGCAGCAAAGATCCCTAATTACTATTAGTTATTGTTATTAATAATAATTAATTAATTAATATGTAATGATATTTAGCTATTTGTCATTTTGGAAAAGAACAGTGAAGATAAGGTTGTGATTGAGGAATTTAACTGTGCACACATGGGCACATACCTAATTATAAGGCTAAAGGACTTTAAAAATAAATGATGTCTGGAGAGGTGAAAAGATAGCTAGAAATAAGGATTCACGTGGGGCTGAGGTTGGGTGTAGTAGTGGGAGGGGGTTCAATGCACCATGAGGACACATGGCCCAGCCCCAGTGGATCATCTGAGCCCAGAGGGGTACAAGGATGGCCATTGCTGAGCAGGACCATCTGGGAGCCCTGAGGCTTCACGTAGAGATGTGGCCAGGTGGCCTGACCACAAATATGGGATGCTGACTAACTCAGGGAACCCAACACCCCTCTGGTGTGGCTGGGGGACTAGCCAGGCCCCAAAGGAGTGTGATCATGGAGGATATCTCTGAGCAATTTTGTGGTGGAGTTTCTTCCCCTCATCAACTACTGTGAATAAAACTGCACAGGACTCAGCTTGCATCTGGTAGTTGCTCCTTTGGGAAATACCCCCCCAAGTGTTGTTTACTTCCAGTGAATCAATGCCAGAAATTTCTGCTGTTGGTTCTACTAGAAGCAGCAAATTTCCCTGGAGAAGTGTCTCTGCACAGGCCCTCTTCATCCGCAGTAGACTCACCCAGAAGCTTCACAAGGCTGGCTACCCTCTGAATGAGGCCTTCACATCTGGTGCTAAATCTGGTTTTGTACTATAGTACTAAACATGCCTTCTTGCCAAAATAAATTATTATGTTAGGCATTAATAAGAAATACTGTTTAAATGCATGAACTGGATCTGGCTGGCATAGAGTTAACCTCCTCCATAGCAGTGCTGTGTTTTGCGTTTGCAGCTAAACCAGTGGCTGAACTACGACAACCAGTGTTAGTAACACACCAGTATTTTGACTGTTGCTGAGCAGTGCTCCCACAGCATTGAGGCTTTCTCTTTTTCCAGCTCTGTCCCCATATCAAGTAGGCCAGAGGTAGGCAAAGGGCTGGGAGGGGACATAGCCAGGAGAACTGACCCAAAGTGGCCAAAGGGATATCCCGTACCATATAACGTCATGCCCAGCAATAAAGACAAGTGGTAGAGAAGAGGCTGAGGTTTTTAGCTTCCAAGATGGCTGTTGCTCAGAGACTGACTGGGCATTGACCTACTTGTGGGAGATGGAGAGTGACAGTGTTTTCATCGCTTAGTTCCCGCCCCCCCCATTTCCTTCACCTGTTAAATTGTCTTTACTTCAACCTGCAAGTTTTCGTGCTTTTGCTCTTCATATTCTCTCCTCCATGCTGCTGGGGCTGGTGGAGGGAATGAGCGAGCAGCTCTGTGCAGGTGTGGGACAATGGCTGAAGTGGAGGAAATTTCTCTAAGGTTCATCCTAATGGGAGAACCTCTAGGGTAAAATGAGGTTGCTACTTTCAGGACAGAATGCGATTGGCATGCTCGCTACAGCAGTTCCCTAGGCAACACACTCTGCCTCCCTTAACATATGCTAAGACAAACAGAACGGAGAGTGGAGCGGAGTGGAGACACCGCTGCCAAACTCTGTTACGCTCCCTGCAGGGGCAGGAAGTTCATGGTACCTGGTGGCTAATAAGCCGTGTAGTAGCTAATGAACTGCATTGCAGCTGTCAGACAAGAGGGATGTCACTTGCTGAGCCAAGAACTGTGGTGAAATCGTGTCCTTTAGATGAACTTTGTTCATTATAATAATGGTAAAACACACCTCCATCCCAAAGGCTACCCACCTCCAAAGTGCGACCATGCCTCACTGAGCATGTGCTCTAAATACTTTTTACTATACCTTTAAGAAAAGAGACGAGTGAATTTTACACCAATTAGCAACAAAAGCATATATGACTAGAGTCACTCAAACTCCACATTGATATAAGAAACAGTATAAAAATAAATGGGCTGGGGAGAAAATTAGAGAAGACTCTATTGTAACTTTTGGGATCAGTCAACGGGCTGAACCCATCTTCTCCCCCATAGGGACACCTGTTGGGTAAGAACTTTATTCTGTGCATGCTAAAATAACTACCCTAAGCTAGCTGTTATTAGTAATTAGAGTTTGGTTGTGTATTACTTCAGACTCGTTCTTACAGTCAGTGTGCTGTCACTGGCAATATTTGAACCTTATCCTGTCAGGAATCTATATTTTGTATAATAAAATTCACTTTGTGCAAATTCCTAGCACCTTAAATAGTTGAAATAAGGGGGTTTGACTCAGTGGCTCTCTCAGTGTGGATCCCTGAAAAGGTTAGTCAAATCACCCTCCGATATGGTGGGTTGTCCAGTGTGTTCAGACAAACTGGTCGGGCGTAAGGGTCTTGTCTTCCTTGGGATATGGACAGATTGGGCAAACATAAAGGGTTTGTTGGCACCTTCCCCTCTTAACATGACAGGGGGCTTAGCTGCTGGCTAGGGTCAACCCACAATTGTGCACCATCACATATACATGGCATATGTAATACATTAGGAATTTAATTCATCTTTATGGTCAGTCCAGAGAAACTGGTTATGGTAGCGTGAAAATTTCTTCACTTAGATCTGTCTTTGGGTAAAATTGCTCCTGTAGAGTACCTGCCAATCTCCGCAGTCCAGCTCTAAGTCTATGTCTGAATCTCTGCGTTTGTTCAGAAGAATGCCAGTCCAGATTAATATGTCAAGCTACATATGGGTCTTCATTCAGACCTTCACTGAAACTGTTTTTCTCATTGCAATCTTACTCACCAGGTGAGTTTGGTTAAAGCAGATTTACAGTTTGTATTCTTTACAAGTCCATCCACGCTCATTGGCTCCTCTGGTCTGAAAAAATGTATCTGCCTTCTCAGGTAATTATTTGAGAAAGTCATGTCAATGACCTTGAGGTGGCAAAAGGGACTTGCCTACAGTATATATAGATGGATTTCAAAACTTATTTCTATACTTACTTGGGCAGGGGTTATTACAGTATTTGATTTTTTATTTCAACCAAGTATTTGATGAGGCACCACTTGGTGATGGAGCTATTCAAGCTTTTCCCTAGTGTTGGATCTTGTGACCTGAAGCTGCATTCTTGCCCTTTCCACTTTCTTGAAACAAATTTCAAGTTTATTGAAATATCTCCAGCTTCCTGCAGAATCCATAAGGTCTGTAAGGTCTTACCAACATTTTTTTCTTCAGATGAGACTCATCATATGAATAATACTAACATATGGCCAGCAGGTAGTTGCTGTAAGCATGTCCTTTTTCTTAAAGATATCGTGGTTTGTTTTGGTTTTGTTTGTTTGTTTTTAAATCTTTTTTTTTTTTTAATTTATTCTTTTTGTAGAGGTCCATTCCTCTAATTCATATGTTTTTATTAAGTCATGACAAAATCCAGCTGGCTAGCTGGCTTGTCATCAGCCTGTTAAGATCTATTTGATTATCCCTCAGGAGATTTATCCAGTTCTTATAAAACATTCCAGGCAAGGATTCAATTTCTTGTTCTTTCACAGAATCATAGAATCACATGGTTGGATGGGACCTATAAGATCATCTAGTCCAACCATCTTCCCACTACCATTGCTGCCACAGCTACTAAACCATATCTTGTAGCTCCTCATCAAGCCGCCTCTTGAACACTGCCAGGGACGGCGACTCCACCACCTCCCTG